>SEYY01007373.1:0-12500 GCA_009176605.1 Armadillidium nasatum
TCAGTTACACTTAATCTATATATGTTAGTGTTTGTGTACTATTAAATACGAATTTAAGCATTGATATTATTAAATATATTAAAGTAAATTAGAAGTTTAAGAATATAAAAAAAAAAGAGAGAGAGAGTAAAGGACAAAAGACGATTATTGGATGAAATAAAAATGAGAGTCAAGGTTAAGAAGAAAAATAGAGAAAATAGTTGTTTACATGCACCCTTAGTGATTGCTTAAAATGGATTTTAAAAGGATTATGAATAGAAATTATTATTTTTTATATATAAATTATTGTTATAGTTATTTATTCATTTATATAAATTTTTATTAAAGTTGCAACGACCTTATTAATGTAGGAGACAAGGATTGTCATAGTATTTGTGTAAGTCTCGCGTGGAACCCTAAAAAGTTCTAATCCTAACATTAAGTGAATATGATTCCTATGGGAACAATTCATGTTAGACCGCCTAGTGACTACATGTGGGATAAATATTTATCCACTGTACTCAGAGACTAAGTTCATGTACAACAAAGGAGTGTACATGGTATTGTATGATAAAGTGACTCTAGAAAGTTAGATATAATTTTCTAAGAGGAGTGGAATTATTATATATTTTCATATTATTTATATTATATTTTAGGCTTAGGTGTAGATTGTTTTTTACCTTTTAGGCTTAGGTGTAGATTGTTTCAATATTTTTTATATCTATTTTTTTATGTCTATTTATTTTAATCGTATTAATTTTTTATTTTCGTTTCATATTTTCTTGTGTAGGTTAGGCTCTTTTATTCTTGTTGTTTTTTTTGGCAACTTCGGTAGTTCAGGTTATGATAAGTAATTAGGTTCTGCTAGAAAAGTAAAATCTAGTATAAAGTCTTATCTCTTGTTTAAAGGCATTTTTCAAATAAAAAAAAAATTTACCTATATTTTAATTGTATATCTTTTAAAGTATTAATATTAATTTACTATGTTGTTTTTTTCCTAGGAAATATAATAAATCAATAAAGTCTTAAAACATTTTTTAAAAAAAATAATGTCTTGCAACAATTCCCTTAAGGAATTATCCAATAACAATTTAACTGACTTCATTCACCCAGATACATTTTTTAGGATATTTTCCAAACATATCAAGATGAGAAATGATTGGTTGGTAAATATTAGAGATGCTTGTAAATAAAGAAATTAAAAGAATTATAGATGGGAAAATTCCTGATCACTATATTACAGGAAAGGAAATCCACATTTCTTTCATGAACCTTAAGGACAAAAATTTTGCAAGTATAAAATTAGTAGGATATTTTGGATGATTTATATAGGATGTTTAAAAACAACAAATACAAATACACTGTCATATTGGAGAATTGTGACCATACTACCAAAACCTTAAGAAAAAATTTAGATCTCAATAACTTGGAGGAAAGAATCAAATCGCAGGAGTGGTGGAGGCTGATATTTTTAAATGACAGATTAAAATCTAAATTTTTAAAAAGTAAAGGAAGTAAACTCTCAAAGGTAAATTCAAACATAGGAAAGGAAAATTTTAGTAAAAGAAAGGACTTTTGGAAGAAACATATGATACTAAAAAAGAAAGAGAAAAGGAATAATGTAAAACAGAATAAGTCATTAATGATTCATAATAAAAACCTTAATAAAAAGATCCAAGAAGAATTAAAATTCCGTAATGAGACCCTACCCAATATTTTTAAGGAACTAGAAGTTTCCGCACCAATCTCTCCTATTGTTTCACCTCTCAATACTCGTGCTTGTTCTTCCTTCTTGTCTTCTTCTTCGTCTCATTCTTTTCCCCCTCCTTCTTCTTCTTTTTCATCATCTTCTTCCTTATCAATTCTTACCTCTTCACCTAATTCTTCCTTTTCAAAAAGCCTATACACTTTAGAGGAAGCTAAATCCCTATTATTTAATTAAACTAGTACGAGTATAAATTTTGACATTAAAGTATTTTTGACATATCATTTAGATTAGATATTGATTATTTTTTTTACTGACTGATAATATATTTGTTGTATATATATCCCTTATGAAAGAAGTCATCCTTTACAAATAACTCGAATTTAAGGCCGGGATAATATAAAGTATTTTATTATATTAGCCTTATTTGTAATTAAACTCTTTCAGCATCTTTAGGCGTATAAGGACAGTTTTTTTTTTTTTTTTTAAATTTTAATGATTTTTAAAAAATACATTGTTTTTTGCAAAACTTTATTAGGATTCATTTAGCGTGCAACGCATTTTTACAATTGTATTTTTAGTAGAATAAAACTGCATTCCCCCAAAGTTTACCCTATTATAGGGTAAACTTTGATTCCCCTTGTAAACAAAAAGGAAATAAGAGATTATACAGTATGTGTCACATGCAGTGTTTTAAACTAAACTTTAAAAAATAGTCAATAGTGTCAGAACCAAGGGTATTTGTTTAGTGAAAGGCCCTGATAACTGATTTACAAAATTTTTGCAGAGAGCACTGTAAATTATTGAAATTTTTTCAATGTCACATTTTAAAGGTTTATTATTTTTACGAAAAATTTAAAAAAATAGGGTATGAATATTTTTATTACCTCAGTAGACCCAATTCTGGCAGATGCCTACGTTCAGTAAATATGATCTTTGATTAAGATTACTTATAGAGGAAATTGTCCCCTATACCAAAAATAAAGTTAATCAAGAAAACCTGGGTATCCTATAAAAAAGTAAATGGTAATTAATTATTAATTTATACCAAACGCAGTGAGTTAAGAGATAAGTTGGGACTTGAGGTTAATTAATGAATGAAATTTTCTAACCTTTTCGATGTTATTACTTTTCTGAAGTTATTTGTAGATTCAGGGACTGCTCCCGTATACTCCCAAGAAGACTACTAGTTTCAGGCTTCTTTTAATAATTTTATAGAGAAAATAAATAATGGAAAAGTAAGTTTCCACTTTTTAACTTAACTCTTCTTAGCCGTGATCTTAATTCTCTCTGCCTGAAGTAGTTTGATTAATTGTTTATTATTTTGTTCTTTTCATCTTTTTTAACCATGTCATAAATCAACCAAACTTACCTTACTGGGATTAATTAATATATATATATATATATATATATATATATATATATATATATATATATATATATATATATATATATATATATATATATATATATATTATGATAATAATTAAATCTGGCACAAACCTCTCTTATTTTTACTATATTGAAAATAATGAAGTCAAAATATGTTTAAATATATGGTTCATAAACTTTTTTTTTCACGGAAAGTAATATAAATACATAATAAGAAAAACTATTTAAAAAAAAAAACATTTTTATTCTGAATGGTGAAGCAACTGTTCTTTGACTGACCTTCATTTGTACAAAATTAACAAAACCAATTGAATACTAGGTTGCCATATTTGTCCTTTGACTGTTCTGTTATTTTTCTGCAGTGTATTGTAATACAACCTTCGATATATAGAAATATCAATATATCAAAACATTGATATATTAATACAAATATATTTTGATATTTGTATTATTATCCTTAATAAATAAGACGTCAGAAGAACTGTACTTCCTAGATTTCACAGCAATAGGTCTACAATCTGGAGATAAGTTGGCTAAAGATTCTTGGGGGAAGTATCTGAAAAGGAGCCAGAGCACAAAATTCCAAGTGTTTTTTAGTTCCTCCAAAAGAAAGTTTATGGGACGAATGTTGCTTTAAAAAAGGTATACCCAGAATTACATCAGTACAACAGTTGGGCATAACGAGGAAACGCTCATCATACTCTCTGTCATCGATAGTAAAGTGAATATGGCAACAAGAAGAGACAGAAGATGTCCACAAAGAGGAAGCCATTGCAATAGTTCCCACGTAAGGAGTTGTAGGCAGGCTCAATCTAGAGACAAGACAATGGGACACAAAATTTTCTGAGCTACCAGTATCGATAAGAGCTCGAACTTCATGGTTCGAGATGGTGATACTCAAGGATGAGGATTGTAATCCAGGAGGAAAAGTTGAAGCAGATGTCGTGAACGAGTACACCATGGTGAAGGCAGCCACCTCAGGTCTTGATATAGGGGTATTGGTAGATCTGCAAGCCCTCGCAAAATGACCCCTTTTATGACATGAAGAGCATAAGGCTCCTCGAGCAGGGCAAACAGCCCGGTCATGGATAGGTCTTTTTCCACAGAAAAAACATGGTCGTTTTTGCAAAGTAGTGACCAATGCTGCAGCTTCCACATCTTCATGGCCAGTAGTGGAGGAAGGTGGAACGGGAGAAGAGACTACTGCAAGATTTCCGGGAGCTTCATAAGTCATAGCATCTTGATGAGCTAGCTCCAGTGCACGAGCTTTATCAATTGCACTCTCAAGAGGCAATTCACGAAATTCCAAAAGTCGCGTTCTGACATGGGGGGATTTTAGGCTGGATATAAAAGAATCTCTGATATACTCATTCCTATAAGTGGAAGCAGTTACATCTAAAAAGCACAATCAATACTCAGACGCTGTAACTCTCTAGCATATTCATCAATAGATTCCTGAGGGAGTTGCTTTCGAGTCATGAGAGAGTGACGAGCAACAACATCACTAGGGGGTTTCACAAATATAGAGGTCAAGGACTGGAGAGCGGCTTCGTAAGTACGACACTCAGAAATCAGTTCAAAATTGTTTGGAGATAAAGATCCAGCCAGAACCCCCAAAGACAAGTCCTGAGATTCCTCGGGTATTGCAGAAATATATTGAGTGAGTACAAATTTCCAGTGCTTGAAGACTCTGTGAGCATCTTGAGATGTAGGTTCAATGTCCAGTGTAATGGGACACAATATTCTGCCAACAGCATCCATATCCCCTAGAAGTCTTCAGAAATAAAATTGAGGGGCAAAGACTACTAAGAGGAAGTCAGGCTTTTATTTCTGTAACAGACAATAAACAAATAACTAGTAACAATAATAATAATAATAATAACATAATACAATATGAGCAATAATACCTGAAGATTTGAAGTAAGGTTTCGAGGTTATGGGGTAACGATCCCAAAAGAGGTCCGAGGTGTATCTTCATCGAAGGGTTTGGTGAGAATAAACCAAACTTCCAAAAGAGCTTTATATACACAGATCTTTGTTCGTATGTTTGTTTCGCTGGTTGGTTGATGCATATAAAACACCTCATTTAGTTTTCATTTCATTTATTTCTTATTATTATTATTATTACTATTATTATCATTTAGTTTTCTAGCGTACTTAGTTCAATTTATCATAACCTGTGATACAGGCATAACTGATTGATGGAACATTGCTGTGGCATACAGTCCTACTGCTGTATTACCCCATATATACACTTAAATATATATATGGTGTAATACGGCAGTAGGCCTGTATACTAAGGCAACATTCCATCAATCAGGCCTGTATCACACTGGAAACTTTGGTTGTTCAGGTTATGGTAAGTCAAACTAAGTATGCTAGAAAACTAAATAATAGTAATAAGAATAAAAATAATATTAATAGATTAATGATTATGCATCAAAAGTGTTAAATAATAATAATACAAATCTCTCTCTCTCTCTCTCTCTCTAACAATTTATCCCATGTCTTTGACCTCTGTTCTTTCTAAAAATTTTGAATCTATCCATAACAGGTAGATTTGGAAACATCCAATTCTTCAAACTTCTCTTTGATCGCCAGTTATGACTTTTGGAAACAACCCTCCTCTAAGGATCTTCTTTCCTTTCTCACTGATTCTTGGTCTTCTTCTCTTTGGTATTTCGGTGAATCTTCTGCTGTAGCGCTGCACATATTGAAAGCCTTCTATAGAGTCTGGTGAAAGCTTTGATTTATAAACTTCCCTAATTTCGGAATCTATTGTTCTCCATGTGATCTTCTCTCTGATTTTCTTTCCAGTCATTCTATAGCTACTGTTGTAGATGGCCACCATTTATCCTTTAAATCTATTAATAGTGATGTTCCTCAGGGTTTTGTCCTATCCTCAACACTTTTCAAATTTTCATTAATGATCTTCTCTATTATTATTTTTTTCTCCTGTGCTGATGACTTCACCCTTCATTACTCCTTTCAGTTTGAAAGACAACCCTTCCCAGCAACAGTTAGTTGATGCTAGAAGGGTGGCCTTGGAGCAACTGACCTCTCTCTCATCTTTCTCTTATTTCAAATTGGGGCAGTGAAAGCATGGTTGTTTTTAATGCCTCAAAAACTCAGTTCTTTCATCTCTCCTCGACATAACCTTTCACACAACTATAACGTCTTTTTCTAAAACACAACTCAAGCCTTTAACTGTCCTTAATATTCTCTGTGTTTATTTCTCTTGTGAGTTTTCTTGGAAGGATCACATTACCTTTCTTTCTAAACAAGCTTCTAAGAAGTTTAACCACTATATGCTCAATCTTATATGTACTCTACTGGTAAAGTCTGAAACACACTCCTTTTATCTGTTTTCCCAACTTCTTTTTACTTGTACACTTTCAAACACCATGTATCGAGACATGTCTGTGTTCACCGATCAGGTTCCGGTATTGTCCCAACTCTGGCGGAAATTGGTAGGTCTCCAATCTTTGCACACCAGAGGATATATATATATATATATATATATATATATATATATATATATATTATATATATATATATATATATATATATATATATATATATATATATATATATATACCTGTATATATATATATATATATATATATATATATATATATATATATATATATATATATATATATATATATATATATATATATATAATATATATATATATATATATATATATTGAGTGTATTTAATTTTCTTTATTAGTATATGTATATAATATTTTTAAAGTTTAGTTTTCAGTTATAAGATGTCTGTGGTTAATGGTTATTCATAAATATTAAGTTTTTAGTTTTTTTAAAAAGAAAACATGTTCCTCTTTTACATTTTTTCAATAAAATAAAGTTTGTCTTTATTGTTTTAACTTAAATTATTACTTTTTTGTATTTCATTTGCAATATTACTTTATAATAAAATAAATGATAATATAGTTTTATAAAATGTAACGAAATAGAAAGGAAATATATGAACTATGTATGTACTGTATTTCAATAAACTTCATTTTATGAAATTGTGTCTGATATAAAAACTGAATTATATTACAGGTTTTTTAAAAAGTATATTCCTATTCTTTCACAGTAGTGAGAGAATCAGAATTGGAATTTTTTTTTGTATCGTCCCATCAATAGCATAGAGCATATTTAAAATCCAGGAAGTATGGTATACCTGTATCCTCTTTTGCACAATAGTATTGGCAAAATCTGACTCAACTAGGGACTGACAGGGGCTGGGGTTGCTTAAAATTTGTAAAGAGGTCAAAAGCACTGGAATTTTAGGTAAGAAAATTATACATAAAATTGAGATTTATTTAATTATAAGAAAGGAGTAGAAGTCAACATTCACTAAATTTAATAACTATATGCATTTTCTCTGAAAAAATTTATAATAAAAGTTTTTAAAAAAGTACAAAAGCTTTTGAAATTTTTTTTCTGATTGACAATAGTGATTCAACAGATTTTCTTAGGTAAAACCCTAAGTTAAAGTTTGAAAAAATGTAAGATATAAAATTATCAATATAATCTGTATTTATACATATCATTGCTATTTTATAGCTGTGTATCAAACTAGTATCATTTAATTACATTATTTCAAAATTATTATTTTATACTTTGTCATTATGGCTAAAAGATCAGCTTTAGCAGTATGGGAGTACTTTACAATGTTTCAGGATAGGCTCAAAATAGCTAAATGTAACATTTTCAGCCAGGAAATTAGAAGAGGACCTTTGGGTGCCCTAAGTAAAAAATTTTCAACTAAATCAAAACCACAGATGAACATTCATTAGCAGAAGAAGAGCGGTCAAAAGAAACAGAAAAGAAAAACAAAATATTGGAAAAAAAAAAAATGAGTAGAAAAATCTTAATTTTCTTATATTTTTTATGTAATCCACCATCATTAAGTATAATTTGCAATTTTAACCCTGGCAAGCAAACGCCCAGTTTTCCCTGATTTTTAGCTAGGGTCAGAATAAATGGTTGGGGCCCCTGTCTATGAACTGACCGGGGCCCCGGCCCTGGCTAAAAAATCAGGGAAACCGGGGTTGCCGGCCGGGGTTAAAATGGCAAATTATACTTAAGGTGACAGTTCAATTTTTAATTTTTTAAAAAATTTTCAGCCAATTCTTCTGAAATTTTCAGAGTACATTTTTTTTTTGTTTTTATTTTTCCGGTGAAAAAAGTCCATTTCTAGCGTTTTTCTGAGTCTATAATTTAAATTTTTTTTTTTTCTTAAAATTGACACTTTTTCAAGTGAATGGCAAGGCTAAACCAATTTTTGGAATATCCTAAAATTTGGATTATATATTCAAAATTCTATGGGCTACAAAAACTTCTAACATACTTTTGTTCCCAGAGTTATAGAAATTGTGTTGAGCCCAAAACTGACCAACTATCTATTTTTTTTTTTTTTAATCCACCTTTTCGAACTAAAAAATAAATATAATAAAAAAAAAATACAACTATAACATTTCTTATTTTTGGTGGGTGTATAGAAGAGGGACAGGGCTACAAATTCCTCTCTATACTTTATTCGATGCGATTCGTTTGTTTCAAGATATAGCCTTCAAAAGATCCATTTTTGACCAAATTTCAAACATTTTCAAAGTTTGAGAGACTATATCTCGCTTCAAACAAACAGCATTTCATAATGCACTAAATAATAGTTGTTGCCCTGTCCCTCCTGTAAACAATTTCCACAAATAAAAAAATTAGTATTTAGCGTTTTTTTTTTTTTTTTTTTTTAAATAATTTTTTCCTCCAGAAGGGTACGATTTTTACAAACTGTTTTTCAAGTGCTTATTACTTTTTTTCTAGACGTGATATCAAAAATCTGTTCTCACCAATGCAAGAAATTGGGGCTAAGATTATTCAGTTAAATTTTCAGTTCATGTGCATCAATGGTTTGACCCAGGTATTCATTTTTTTCAACTTTGGGTCCAAATAACTTTCAAACCGCTAAAGACTCAGAAAAATGCTCGAAATCTACTCAGAACTTCGGGAAAAAAGGCAAATACCCTGAAAATTTCAGCTCATTCAGTCAAATAATTTTTAAAATAAAAATTTAAACAAAATATAAGAAAATTAAGATTTTTTTCGTTTTTCAATATTTTCTTTTTCTTTTCTGTTTCTTTTGACAGCTTCTTTTCTGCTAGTAAATGTTAATCTTTGTGTTTTGATTTTAGATGCCCCCATAAAGATTTTTTTGAAAAGTGTTTACTTGTTACACCCGGAGATCCTCTTCTAATTTCCTGACTGCAGATGTTACATTTAGCTATTTCGAGCCTATCCTGAAACATTGTAAAGTACTCTAATACTGCAGAAGCTGATCTTTTAGCCATATTGACTGAAAGTATAAACAAAAAAATAATTTTGAAATAATGTAGCTAAATGATACAAGTTTGATACATAGCAATAAAATAACGATATGTATAAATACAGGTTATATTGATAATTTTATATCTTACATTTTTTTTTTAAAAACTTTATATATATATATATATATATATATATATATATATATATATATATATATATATATATATATATATATATATATATATATATATATATATATATATATATATATAATATATATATATATATATGAATCACTGTTAAGAATCAGAAAAAATGTTTTTTAAATTTTGTACTTTTTTAAACTTTTACAAAATCTGTAATTTTCTGAAATTTTTCGGAAAAAACGCATATAATCATTAATTTAAGTGAATGTTGGCTATTCTACTCCTTCCTTACAATTAAATAAACAATTAAATTTAAATCTAATTTTCTTAACCTAAAATTTCAGTTCTTTTGACCTCTTTACAAATTTTAGACAAACCCCAGCCCCGGTCGGTCTCTACCCCTGTCAGTAGTTTATAAACTCATCTCTCATACATCAATTCATCATCTGAAGATGTGTGAAACCTAACACAATACATTAGATATACATTTAATTTAGTGATGGGACAATTGATCATCAGTGGTAAAATCAGCATATTTTTTCTCAATCAATGTCATTGTCAATTTTCTGCCGATTATTTTGCGAATTAATTTACCTATTTTGACTTATATCTCTCTGCTCCCCCATTTTCTACTCTTCAAGACATCATCAAATTACCCTAGGAAATGGTTCATGTTCTCACATTAAAATTTTTAAAATCAATGTTCTGAAGATACTGTTATACCGTATCTTCAGAACTTACTTACATGTGCTTATAGATATCAAAGTACTAGTCATATGAACATTTTCAGTGAGTTCATAAATCATATGGATGAAGAGAAACTTCATACTGACTATTTTCAGCAGGATGGTGCCACTTGCCACACATCCAACTTCATGTTCGAAATTGAGTCCTTTGAAAATTGTCTCATTTCCAAGGGACTGATCACCAAGGTCACCTGATCTTACCTCGCCTGATTTCTTCCTATGGGGAATCCCAAAAGAGAAAGTATCAAAACAAGCCACATATTCTCATGCAACTGAATGACAACATTCGGCAGGCAATTGACGCTGTGACCCCCAATATACAATATATAGGCAGCAACCTTCCATAACATGGAAAAGCATATATATACAGGTATGCCTTGATGCTAATGTCTATCACTTAATACACTTGTTGTGAACTTGTGATGCCATCATGATTCTCAAACCAAGGTTTGTTCATGGCAAATTTTATTAACATGAACACTATTATGATATCTATTAAGCTCATGTCTGTAACTCAAAAGGAGTGGAACACCCTGCACTACATATTAAAATTACATGTATTTAAGCATTTGACTAAATAATGAAGAAAGGAATTTAATTCTTCCTTATTATAAAATTTGTAAATTTAATTCTTTATTATAAAATTGTTAAATTTATTAAAATAATGGAAATGTTAAAAATATACTTTTTTCAATTTTATCGTCATCATCATCTAATGTGCTACATTTGTCATCGTCAAAAAATTCTTAATCGTACCATCACTAATTGTTTCTTCATATGTTGCATGTAATACCTAGATTAACCAATGTTTGTAGTTCATTCCAATATTAATGTTTGTTTATTTTTTTATTATTTGCAGCATTTGGAGATGAATATATAGATAAATTATATTGTCAGCCTATTTATGATTCAAATTAGAAATTGTCATTTAAAATAAAAGGATGAAAATTTAATTTTACAAATTTCAAAATGGAAACTGGAACAAGAGTAGTGACCGTTTCATACAATGAAAATGAACAACCAACAATTAAAACAGTAATAATTTATAACATTTTAATTAGGGATGGAGCGATACCAAAGAAGCAAAATTTTTACCGATACCGATACCAAGACTTTCCAAATTCACCGATACTGATACCTAAAAATTTACCAATACCGATACCAATTTTTAACTGTTAAGAATATATATTGTAATAATTCGCATGAGCATATATATATATTATATATATATATATATATAATATATATATATATATATATATATATATATATATATATATATATATCCGATCCAAGTAAGGCTCTAGAGGGCCTGTCAGTGGGGCCAGAACTCGCCTCCATCTGAATCTGTGAAATCCCTTGTGAATACTTTTCCCTCCCCAAATACTCACATCTCTCTCTACCACAATCACCTCCTCGCCATGCACCTTCAGCACAAGCTCCTCTCCCTCCTCCTTCTAATTATTAACAGTTCTGTCTTTCAACGTTCACGATCAATTCCACCTCTTTTAGCTTTTCAGCATAACTTCTTATCACCTCTCTTAACTTCTCTCTATCTTGGCTTCATATATATATATACGGTATATATATATATATATATATATATATATATATATATATATATATATATATATATATATATATATATATATATATATATATATATATATATATCCTCTGGTGGGTAAAAACCAGAAACCTACTAATTTCCACCAGAGTTGGGTCAATACAGAACCTAATCGTTAAACGACAACATGCACCCATACACGGCTCTTGAAAGTGTGCAAGCCAAAAGAAGTTGGGAAAACAGAAAAAGGGAGTGTGTTCCAGACTTTACCTATTGAGTACATATAAGATTAGGCATAGCTGTTAAGTCTGGGATCAGACAGTTGAACAGAGAAAGGATAAGTCTGTGTAGAAAATCGTGTTACACAAGCGTGTTCTCAATGGAGGAGAAAAGCAACGGAAGAGTTCAGAAGAGAAAGAGGCTGGAGAGAATTAGTTAAGATGAAAAGCCAGACTTCACCTTGTTAAGGAGAGCTGTGTGAGTGGAACTACCCCAGATGTATGAGGCATATTCCAAACAGGGGAGAACAACACCCCTATAAAGAGAAAGCAATTGGATTGGCATAAAAAAAAATCATGAATGTGCAACAGAACACCCAACCTCTTAGAAGCTTGTTTAGAAAGA
>SEYY01007373.1:22500-25606 GCA_009176605.1 Armadillidium nasatum
CAACAGATAGCAAGATGGTGAAGAATATGAAAGTTATTCCAGGAATCTCAATGGTTCAAACCATAGATTGGTGGTGACGGATCTACGAATAAGTATGGAGAGAAAACAGAGTAAAAAAAAGAAGTGTTTTTAAAGTAGGATTACTGAAAGAGAGTAAAAAGGTAAGGGATAATTTAGAACAAATGAAGGAGGCGGAAAAGAGAAGGGAAATTCAAGAAACTGAGAAGAGTAGCAGAAACACTGGGTAGGAAATTGGCGAGAAGAACGAGGAAAAGGCACACGAAGTAGTGGGGGGAGGAGGTGAAGGAAGCAATATTGAAGATAACGGTGATGATGAGAAGGTGGCTGAAAAACATCAACACAGACGAGGGAGTTGTATGTAGAAGCCAGAAATGAAGCAGAGAGGGTAAAAAGAAGAGCAACGGAGGAAGCAGCAAGGAGAGAGGCTGAAGAGATGATGGACGATTTAGGAACAGGAAAGATCTATAGATTTGCAAAAACATAGAGGGTCAAAGAGAAATGGAGGTAGTATAAAGGATAATAAGGGTGAAGTTTTGGTGAGACCAGCGGAAAATGGACTGAACACTTTAGAGAGCTGTTGAAAGTGAGTGATATGGAGTAGGAGGTGAGAGAGGAGTTGGAGCAATGAAGAACAGTAAGGCACCAGGGAGGATGAAATACTCATAGAACTCTCTTTCTCAATTTGAAATACGAGATAGATCAGAGGTCAGTTGTCCCAAGGCTACCCTTCTTGTGTCTATTAATTGCTGTTGAGAGGGGCCTTTCAAACAGGCCTGGGGTGCTGAGGATATTTGTTTCAGCTCCAGCTCTGGAGCTATTGATTTGAGTGGCTCCGGCTCCGCCTTTGGTTTAAAGATTTTCCCAATTTTTATACAGTTTTATTTAGGTAATACCGTCACCCAGGAACATCAGCCCAAATGCGGTTTCGCGGCAATAGGACTCAAAACTTCATTCTTATAGTAGTTTTGAGTTGGGCGCAACTTTGCTCGCACAATGCAAAGTCCCATTTTTTTTAATCGATACAACCAGATGTATGAAACAAAATGTACTCTTTATCAAAAGAAATAAACTAATTTTAATTAAAAAAATTTCAAAATGAATATGTTTTATGAAACAGTATGGCTTCAATTAGATCCTCTTTCATTGAGGCTCGTAAGTCTGACATAATTATTCGAAGATCCGAAAATAGTCGTTCCACACTAACTTGTGTTGTTGGTATGAAGTTACTGTATAAGCAACATTCTGAATTATTTTTGGGTAATATGGAATCGCTCTTAATTAAGGCATTTAGCTTTGATGATCTATCTATTTTCTCCATAACAGACAAAGCATGAGATATCTATTTTTCCTTCAGTCCGACTGTTTGGCTTTCAGATCAAGGAACTCTTCATAAGCTACTTCATTCTCAAAATTTAAAGAAGATGATAAGGTTGAAAGTTGGTTTATATTAAGTTCATTTTAATTATATTAAGTGCTTGGCATTTTTCACTTACTTCTTTTTGAGTTGCTGATTGTTTTGAAATAATATATTGCTCCATTCGAATCCATTCAATGCTATCTGTCTTCTACTGAGCTGCACATCATTCAGATTAATCCGGTACATAGAATCAATATAGACTGCAGCAAGTAATTCTTCATTATTAAGGAAAACTCTCTCTTTTATCCAAATTTTCTTCTTTACGTTGTAATATAGTTTCAACTTTTGGTGTTCGTTCAGTCATAGCAATTTGACGTATATTAGCTATAAGAGTTTGGACATATTCTGTCAAACCAACTCTGATAGCGAGCTGTAACGTAGGTATAGCATGTGTTTTATTTTTACAGCAGTGGATTCAAGCAGATTCCACATCATAATTTAATTGTTTCTAAACCACATTTACAATTCTCTGGGTCAATGATACAAATTCATATCTATTTAAGAAGGGTTTTTCACCAAGTTTATCTATTGTATTTATCATTTTGGATGCATTATCCGTTACAACTGCTAAAACTTGCTCTTTAGTAAGTTCTCGTTCACGAAAATATCTTTCACGGAGAACCAAAGATTTTTTTCTCTTTATAACTTCAAAATTGAGTTGACAAAATCAGCTCATGCAAAAAAATCATCTTAACTTCAGGAAATTTAATGTAACTAACATTAGCATTATTTTTAATGTACGTTCTTTTGCTAAACACTGCAGCACACTTTAATTTTGGGCATTTTAAAAACGTGTTTGTCTTATTATTATTAGATTACAATATTATTAATAAGCCATCACATTTATTCTCAAGTATACAGAAATGAAGTCAAAACTTTGATATTTTGATAGAAATGCAAATGCCATTACAACCACACATCAGGTGTCAGCCATTAGTCTTCTTCAAGCAGCCGAATTATAAACAACTTTTTATTGATTAATAAGAATTTGACGTAGGTCAACTCTTTTCTAATTGGGAGTAATAGTTTGTCCTAGACTATGACCATAGAGTTGAACCATCAGATACGAGAAATGATTAGGCTTTAGCTCCTCGTTTAGGGTAATTTTCGGTAAAAATGTAAACTGCAATATTGTCATATTCCCCCACTAGCCCATTCGTAGTACAAAAATAACGTCACAAAATGTAGTTAATTGGGTGCGCCAATTATATATATATATATATATATATATATATTATATATATATATATATATATATATATATATATATATATATATATATATATATATATATATATATATATATATATATATATATATATATATATATATGGGGTGCACCGATTAATCGGCAGATAATCGGCCATATTACCGATTAATCGGTAATCGGCTATTCACATGATTAATCGGCCGATTGCTTAAATCCTTTACCAGAACAAAACAACCTTTACAAGACCATTTCATAACTGCCAAGTTAATCATCAGATAGCTTCGACACAGTAACAAATAACAATACCAATATAATTTTTAAAATTGTTAGTCATTTTGTGTCTGGCTGCTATTATGGCTTTTGCTTTTTTTTTTTTTTTTTTTTTTTTTTTTTTTTTTTTTTTTTTTTTTTTAACTTAAAGAATCATTCATAAATTATGAAACATTAACATATTATAA
>SEYY01007374.1:10000-15000 GCA_009176605.1 Armadillidium nasatum
CTTTTTATTAATGTTCTCCCATCCGTTACTTCGTCTCATTTCTATTTTTATACTGACGGCTTTACCCTTTATTACTTCCGTTAAAATCGAAAGACATCGTTTTCATCATTATTTAATTAACGCTTGGGTTGGATAGGAGCAAGTAACAACCGATCTATCTCATAGCATAATTGGAGCATTGTTCTTTTCAGTGCCTCAAAAAACTCAGTTCTTTCATCTTTCTACTCGACACAATCCTCCACATATCCATAACATCTTTTTCAAAACCCACATCTCAAATCTTTTTTTTTTCCTTATATATATATATATATATATATATATATATATATATATATATATATATATATATATATATATATATATATATATATATATATATATATATATATATATATATATATATATATATATTGCAAAAATTTTAATTTATCGAACATAAAAATATTTCCCTTGTCGGTTATGAAACATAAATTTTAATTTTCTTGATATTTATTTTTATTTCTTTATTTTGAAATTTCGTTTATCAAAATTTTAGCAATAATAAAATAATAATAATTAAAACTTCCGTTTATAACTTTACAATTCCCTGTGGTATAATTTTTTCAAAATAATTTCGTCGGCAACTTTATAAATTTTTCGAGTTAAAATGGGTTTTCATGGTCGTATGACACACACACACACACACACACACACACACACACACACACACACACACACACACACACTTGTGTTCATGAATATGGAACTAGTAATGAATTTCCACGTGTGTGTATATTTGATGTGTTTATTTAGAAAAAATTTTGTATTTTCTTGCATACTTTTATTTATGTGTTCTTTTATTTGCATGTCTGTTGTTTTCCTGAATGTTGTATTAATATATGTATTACGTGTATGTATGTATTTATTATGCTGTTGGTTTTATCTTCTTTTGAAGAAGGCACTCTTTTGTTGTATGCATGTATGTATGTATGTATGTATACATGCATTAAGTATGTATGTATGTATACATACTCTTGTACTCCTTTCTCTTTAATAAAGCATATTTAATTTTGGTTTCAGTTAGTTCTTTAACCTTATTTCATTTTTTTCTTTTGATTTTTTTCAGATTTGAAAAACAAATTTAAATCTCCTATTTTCTTTTTCTCTTACGTGGCTATGTAATCTTTTTAAGTAAAGATTATTCACCATATATATATATATATATATATATATATATATATATATATATATATATATATATATATATATATATATATATATATATATATATATATATATATATATATATAGTAGATAAAAAGACTGCGGCAAACGTTTTCTGGCTACGATTCTTTTCGACTCAAAGATAAAATGTTAAAAAAGTTAAAACTAAGTATAGAATTTTCCATTCTCTCTTTGGCTTGAAAGGAAGGGGACGTAGTCCGAAAACGCTTGCCATATTTTTTTATTTACTATTAGGTTATTTTAATTTATGTTTTTAAACTTGCCGTCATAACAGTCTTTATATATATATATATATATATATATATATATATATATATATATATATATATATATATATATATATATATATATATATATATATATATATTATATTTAATATTGTATTTTTATAAGATTTAGTGTTTTCTACGTTATAGTTTTAACCTAAGAAATCGTAAGCAACTCTCTGTCTTGTTCAGTATTTCTCTAAACTTGTTTCTGATGTTTCACTATACCAACTTTTCCCAACCGGAGTCCACTTAGACCCCCAAGGAACAACAAAAGCTTTGAGAGGGTTCTCAAGTATAAAATGTTTATTTAATTTAGGAATATTACATATGAGTATATGGGGTCCATATGCGTAAAGTTAGGACTCACTCAGGGGGTTCACATACATAAAGTTAGAACTTAGGGGGTTTACAATCAAAAAGAGGTTGGGAACCCCCCCCCCCTGCACTAGACTTTCTGAACTGCTTCGTTTTCGTTGTCGACGTTTTGGACGAATGACAAAATTTTGTTAATGCCGTGTCGGACTTTTGACCTTTCGACGTTTTGGAGTAATCCCGTACAGCTTTAACTGTCGATGTTTCGGGGTAATCCCGTACAGTTTGACCTATCGACTATTTTCCCAGTCTACGTTTTGGGATAATATCGGACATTTTGACCTGTCGACGTTTTTGGGTAATCCCGAACAGTTTGACTGTCGACGTTTTGGGTAATCCCGAACAGTTTGATCTGTCGACGTTTTGGGTATAGCTTCTTACTTTTGACACATCCTAAGCTTGCGATAGAGTCTGGCATAGAACTTTTGTTTCCAAACTTCCCTTTTCCTTTTTCTTTTTGTAATTCCCCTCTTGATTTCCTTTCCTGTCAGTGTATAGTAGCAGTTATAGACATTCAATCTTCATTCTCTAAATCTGCAAGTTAATAATAGTGGTGTTCCTCAAGGTTTTATTTTATAAAGTACCTTCCTTTTATTTTTCATTCTATCTATCACGTCGTGTCTCTATATATAATATATATATATATATATATATATATATATATATATATATATATATATATATATATATATATATATATATATATATATATATATATATATAAACTTTCTCTCTCACTTTCACACACACACACACACACATTTTCTCTTTCAGCTTATTTATGGTTATAATATTGGCCCGATACACAAAAAAGCTCTCCAGACATTTTCTTATTATGGTGGTGCACAGAAAAACAACAATTGTGTTCTCTTTTTTTTTATATCGCCTTTGATTCTTGCATCAGACGGAATATATAAGCACATAAACGCCATCATATATATATATATATATATATATATATATATATATATATATATATATATATATATATATATATATATATATATATATATATATATATATATATATATATATATATATATATATATATATATATTATCTTCATCTTCTCCCTGGAAGGATTTTCACCCTGTCAGTGGGACCAGCAGCCTTCTCCATCTGCTTTTAAAAGTCCTCCTCCTAGAGGGCTCTAGAAGATCATGTTTTTCGGCTTGTTGGTTTCAGTGCCAGTCCTTGAGCTTTATTTAAACTCCCAGGTAGGGTTTTAATTTTTTCAATGGGACTAGCACCTTCTCCATTTAACTTTTAAACACTCTTTTTCCAGAGACCTATTGGTTGAAGCCAATAGTAAAGCTTTCCACATACTCATTTAATGGTCCGTCTTCAGCACAAACGAAATTTTAAAAATTTCTATTTTAAAATGCAATAAAAATATATTTTGGGTCATCATAATATAGAATTATTGTTTTGTTAAGTAAAATAATTCTAAACTGGAGTTTCTCCTTTTTGCAAATGTCAGAAAGATCTTGAAGGCATTTGATTGCCTGTTATGCACCCTGATTTGTTCTGGAAATGTCCAATATCGGTTTCGGAGATTGGCGATGTTGTTTTTGTTGTTTCTGTTGGCTCCAAGCGCATTTTTTTCCTTTTTGAAAGGTGGATAGATTTGAAACTTGCAACCTTTCCAGTTGTATACCCAACCTGTCCTTTGATTTCGTCCTTCTGTCCTCACTGCATAACATTCACAAATTTTTTTTAAATGTCAAGAACTTCATACAGTTGATCATATTTTCCTTCTTTTACGCATTCATCGTAGGTGTTCAGCACTTTAACCAGGTTTGGTTGTACGACTTGAATTGATAAATGTGGAAAATTTAATTTATTTTGCCATAAACTTGTCACTTCTTTCCCGATTTGCTTTACACGTTCTTTTCTACCTTTGATAGATGCTCCAAGGAACAGATGACAACCAACAGTATATATATTTATACTTATACTTCACCCTCTCCAATCCCCCCCACCCTTCCCTTATATTTGATTCATTAAATCTTACGAGATTATTCGTCCAGATCTTCTTGTTTCTTTCGGTGGTAGAAGCAATTTTCTTAAGAGACATAAAAAAAAGGACATGTAGAATGTAGATATTTTTAAAAAAAAAACAATTATTGTTGCTCATTCACGAACTTTCTATACTCTAACAAATAATTGAACTAAAGCAATTGATACAGATATATTGAAACACAAAACACCACACTTCTCCAAATACAAAACACTCCTCTCATCCAATGCGCCTTAGCCGACTGACGACCACTCCAGAGCTCTTACTTATATAGGTAACTAAGTATGTGAGCGGAGTTACAAAAAAAAATGCAAGTCGTAACGTTAAAATTTTTTTGAAACTGTCCACAAAAGATGTAGAAGGTTCCAGAAAGTCATAATACTGCTACCTACCTATATACGACTTTGGGAATTTCGTGTTGTGGGCGACCTTTTTTTTTTTTTTTTTTTAGAAAAAAAGTAAAATTAATTAAACCCCTTTTTTATAACTTTTTAACAAAAGTTCATTCATTTCTGATACAGGAATTCACATACTATACAGAAAAGTCAAAAAGTCATAACTCATATTCATATATATATATTATATATATATATATATATATATATATATATATATATATATATATATATATATATATATATATATATATATATATATATATATATATATATATATATATATATATATATATATATATATATATATATATATATATATATATATATATATATATATATATATATATATATATATATATATATATATATATATATATATATATATATATATATATATATATATATATATATATATATATATATATATCTACTCCCAGGAAAGGGTTTTGACCCTGTCAGTGAAACCATTGAATTTGTAAGTTTTATAATTGAAAAAATGATTGTCACATTAATTGAATATTTTTTATTAGAAAAAGTGGGTCAACAACAAAAATTATTAATTACCCTTTAAACTTAGCCAAAAAAAAAAAAATTGAAACATTGACCTAGGTCATCTTTATAATATTTCATATAGTATATTTGTAATTAAATAGTAATGTATTACAATTTAAAAAAATAAAGAAATGTACTTCACATAAATAATGCTCAAAATAACTA
>SEYY01007374.1:17500-27500 GCA_009176605.1 Armadillidium nasatum
CTAAATAGATAATTAATTTTCTATAAGAATTTAAATTAAAAAAAATTAAGACGTCAGAACTGAAAGAAGAAAGATAGATTAAAATTAAAAGTTCTAAATAAAGCAGTTTGAAAACTAATGACACCTTTAACTTAAGTTTTTTTTTTCTTCTACAAAATTTCATAACAGAAGATAAAATCTAGTGGAAAAGACTTTATTCGATGGGTTCACAAGTCATTTAAACGTACGTTAACCATGAATCAATATATTACCATTTTTGACTCTCCAAACTAGTATTTGTTGGGTTCTCTTTCAAGAGGACGACGGAATATTATTAACTGTTCTTCGGGTCTTTTTCTTACATATTATTTGCTGACAGATAATCAGACGTCTCTCTTAATGGAGTTCGAGTTAGCGTAGAGTATAGTAACCATCACTGTAAACCATTGTGTCAGCTCTCTCTCTCTCTCTCTCTCTCTCTATATATATATATATATATATATATATATATATATATATATATATATATATATATATATATATATATATATATATATATATATATATATATATATATATATATATATATATATATATATATATATATATATATATATATATATATATATATATATATATATATATATATATATATATATATATATATATATATATATATATATATATATATATATATATATATATATATATATATATATATATATATATATATATATATATATATATATATATATATATATACGGCGCGTCCCGTAGCTCAGTTGGCAGAGCGCTCGCTTAGCACGCGAGAGGACCGAGTTCGAGGCTCGGTCGGGACGTGGGATTTGAGTCATTCCCAGTAACGCTAGCTTCGGCTCACTCAGCCGTTAATGAGTACACTAGTAAATGCTCACTATGGGAATAATCTCCGGCATCCGCGATAGGCCTGGCCCAAGCGGTATCCGCCGTGGGCCCTTGAAACCCAAGGATCTTCCTCGAAAGATTGATATAAGTCCTTCCTGGGGGAAATGATTTATTTTTTATGATATTATATATATATATATATATTAATTATATAATATATATATATATATATATATATATATATATATATATATATATATATATATATATATATATATATATATATATATATATATATATATATATATATATATGTTCTTTCTGCTATTGGGATCAATTTTCTTTAAATTCTCTATGGAACTACGTGGAAAATGTTCCAAAAAGTAGTGCGAGGAGAACGTTTAACAGACAAGTACAACAGTTACAAATATAAAATAATATTTGATATAAAGATATAAATATTTTTCCACTACTCACTTGTCGTATTGCTGTGGGGAACAGAACCCCGGTAGACATTGGTTCTCCCATACATGAGTACACCCAAAATTAATATTTAAATTTAATAAATTTAAATTTTTTCTTTCTTTCTTTTTGCATCTGTCACCTTATTATAATTAATTTTACTCAATTTCAACATTTATTAAAAAGTTTGTGTTAAAATTATGATTAGGACGGTTGGATGTTTGTGTTACGTACTTTTAAAAAAATTTTCTCAAATTTTTTGTTTTTGTTTTTTGTTTTTTGTTTGTTTGTTTCATGACCAAACGGTAGAGTGATTAATTCACGTGCTTGAGGGCGCTGGTTCGATCCCACTTGGGGATTGTAGGTATAAACTACCTAGAAAAGTTTTTCTCCTCGAATAGGGCAATGCCCGTGAGATGTGAACGTTTTGAACATTTTTAATAAAAAAAAATAGATTTTTTTTCTGCGTGATATTATATATAGCATAAATGTTCCAAAAAAAAATAAAAAATTTCAAAAAACGGCCTCTATAACAGAAAAGTAAATACCTAAAAAAAATATTTTTAATA
Source organism: Armadillidium nasatum (assembly GCA_009176605.1). Taxonomy (NCBI): domain Eukaryota; kingdom Metazoa; phylum Arthropoda; class Malacostraca; order Isopoda; family Armadillidiidae; genus Armadillidium; species Armadillidium nasatum. The sequence goes on from SEYY01007374.1 coordinate 19,375, forward strand.
TCAATAAAAATAATAATCATACAGCTCAAGAATGTTATTAGTATTAATGTGTATTTTAAATTGAAAAACTATAAATTGTTGCTTTGTCTTCCAGTAATGAAGAAAATTAGTCTTAAAAATGCATTTTTATGGGTCTTGTGTCTGCAAAGGAGTGGAGTGGGGGGGGAGATGGAGATGTTTCGATGAGGGGGATGAGAGGAAGAAAAAGGAAATTATTTAAGCTAAAAAAAAAAAGTAGAACTTTTGCTATTTTCTTGAAAATCTATTATGTAAACTGAAAGCAACTTATATTTTTTTTAAAACCATTTTTTGATAAATTGTTATTTTTTTAAAATATTTTTTATTTTATTTTTATCTTGAATGAAATATTGGAGCTTCCAATATTATAAAAAGGTTTATACTTTTTTTGGGTTGAAATTTTAAATATTTTGAGAGAAAATTGGATGTCTTAAGAGACGTTGGTGGTCAGGTGTCTTTATCTAATATCTTTATTGAAAACTTCAAATTTATTAAACTTTCCTTTTTTCGTATTTTATTTATGAACATTTTTGGCAAGATATAAATTACAAAGTTTTTTAACTTTTTAAATTTTTTTCTTTCTTTTCTTAAATTATTATTAAATTGAATAATAAATCTTCGTCCCTCAGGAAGGACTTGCGTTATGTCAGTTGGATCTTCGAGGAAGATCCTTAGGTTTCACGAGCCCACGGCAGATACCGATGGCAGGGCCTGGCCATCGCTAATGCTGGAGATTATTTCCCCATCAGTGACAAGAGCACTTCACTAATGTACTCTTTTTAACGACTGAGTCATTCGGAGCCAAGCACAAGGAGAAACCACTAACCTTTCCCGCCCTGACCAGACCTTGAACCCGGCACCCTTATTATTATTATTATTATTATTATTATTATTATATTAATTAATTATTAATTAATTAATTAATTTGTTACACATCTAAATATTTTTTAAAAAGAAAATAAAAAAATATTTAAATAGTTGATGCAATATGAAACGAAACGTGTGTTTTTAGACTTAAACGTCACTCCAGCAGTACACTCATATATATATATATATATATATATATATATATATATATATATATATATATATATATATATATATATATATATATATATATATATATATATATATATATATATATATATATATATATATATATATATATGTAATTTGAATTAATCAATGTTATAAATATTTATACTTTTCCCGAATAAAGATTGTTAATATTCATAGTTTCATTTTAATATATTTAAATTTTGGTTGAAATTAAGCATTTATTATAATAAATATTTATTATTATTATTATTATTATTATTATTATTATATATTATTATTATTATTATTATTATTATTATTAAGTATTATTATTATTATTATTATTATTATTATTATTATTATTATATTATTATTATTATTATTATTATTATTATTATATTTTTTTTTTTTATTTTTTTTTTTTAATATTTTTAATTTGAAACAAATATTTTTATATTTAATATAATTAATTAATAAAATATATAATATTATATAAATAATATATATATAATATATATATATATATATATATATATATATATATATATATATATATATATATATATATATATATATATATATATATATATATATATATATATATATATATATAAGTGATGGAACGATTAATCGTTATCGTTATCGTCAATTTTCTGCCGATGATTTTGACGATTAATTTACATATATATTGGTTTATAAATATCGGTGCTCCAGCCTCTTTTATTAAAAGTGAAATATACTGTTCCAAAATGTTTAAATTGAGTCAAATATACTTTCCAAAATGAAATTGAATTCGGGCAGAAATTTTCGATAAGTTCGTTTTTGCATCGCAATTTATTCAGAGTTCTAAATTTAAAGTACTTCAATTTGAATATCTGTCCGTGTTTTCACTTATTAAAATTTTTAAGATCAATGTTCTTAAGACACTTCTACAGGGTGTCTCACATGCTCTCAGCTCCATATATCAAAGGACTAGTGATAAGGGAATAAAATTTGACACAGAGAAACCTTGGTGTGTGAAAATCGTGTTGTAATCACAACAAGTGTTGGAAGTTATTGCCATTAGCATTAAGGTATTCCTACACACGTGAAGGTTGCCACCAAAGTCCCTGAAAATGACCCAATCTTCAAAGAAGGACTCATTTTCTTACATTCCGACATTGGACGTGTGTCAAATGTCATACCTCTCATAATTCTACCTCGTTTCTCACATACCAGGTTTGTTCGTGGCAAATTTTGTTAACTTATGACCAGTACTGGGACCGAGAGCGAGTGGGACACCCTGTATTATAATATATATTAAAATTACATATATTCAAACATTTGAAATAAAGAGAGACTCATTTCTTACTTATTATTAATTTATTTATTAAAATAATGGAAATTTTTATAAATATACTTTTTTAATTTCATCGTCATCGTCATAAAATTCATTAATCGTCCCATCAATAATATATATATATATATATATATATATATATATATATATATATATATATATATATATATATATATATATATATATATATATATATATATATATATATATATATATATATATATATTTGCAGCAGCTCCACTCGGAATACAGAAGTACTTACAAATGGCACGAATATTCGCCCACCACGCAAGTGGTCAGACGCGCCCCCAGGAGAAGAGGTAAATAAATTTGGCTTATTTTTAAAACTGTAAGAAGAGGAATATTAAAAATATTAATAATAACAATTTCAAATTAATATAATTTTCTTTTACATTTGTCAGTTAATTAAGAAATGATGTAAAATATATTTGGAATTCTCTTCCTTCACTCCAAGATAACTTTTCCAAAACTTTCCCAATTTTCTTTTGGATTCTTTTAACCGTGAAAAAGTTTTTTTTTTTTCTTTTTTTTTCAGTATTATTTATTGTGCATATTTTAGAGTTTTTCTTCAAACCGGAATTGATAAGTGATGGTAATATCTTTCTTACAACTTTAAAATATCTTTCAATTTTTTTTCTATTATTTTTATTTTTTTTATTATTATTATTATTATTATTATTATTATTATTATTATTATTATTATTATTATTATTATTATTATTATTATTATTATTATTATTATTATTATTATTATTATTATTATTATTATTATTATTATTATTATTATTATTATTATTATTATTATTATTATTATTAGTAATAATTGAAATACTAATTCTAATAATAAAATTTTGATATTATTGACTAATATTTTATTTCCGTTTTTATGTAATAGTAAATAATAAAGATTTTTATTTTATTTCGTTTCAACATTTAAAATCAAATCTTTTAAGAAATTAAAAACATGAATTTGAAAATAATCTCCTAATCCCTTTTTTATATTTTAAATGAAGTCTAATCCTTTTTTTTATTTATTTATTTAATTTTTTCTCTCACTCTCTTTTTTTTTTTATTTTTTATTTTTTTTTTTTATTTTATTTTTTTTTTTTTATTATTTAAAAAAAAATTTTTTTTTTTGCCTTAAAAGACTTTAAAAAAGGAATGTATACGTATTATAGCCTCCACTTCGTCCACTTCAATATATTTTTATACTTTAGTCAAGTATTTTATAACACACACACCCCTCTTATATATATATATATATATATATATATATATATATATATATATATATATATATATATATATATATATATATATATATATATATATATATATATATATATATATATATATATATATATATATATATATATATATATATAGAATGGTAATAATAAAGAACGAAAACTTGGAACAAATTCATCGTAGAACTAAAAATAAAATTGAAATAGATTTAATATTAGGATCCATTGAGATCGTTTTCCTTTTTCCTAAGATCGAATATTGCAAATTAATTAACGGTCTTTCAAAAGATCGTCCCAATCCTTAATGCAATCATTCTCCTAGAATGAAAACCTTTACAACTTCAATCTCTCTCTCTATATATATATATATCTATATATATATATATATATATATATATATATATATATATATATATATATATATATATATATATATATATATATATATATATATATATATATATATATATATATATATATATATATATATAACACTAGTATGCGTGTATAATTTTAAAATTCTTCCCTGAGGTTTGAATAAAATTTTTTGGAGCCGAAATCTCTTTTTTAAATTTATTGTTTGGGGTGTTTGTATTAATAAACAAGCGAAAACTAAAAAAAAAAGTAAAAAGGAAAAAAAAAATAAAAAAAATAAAGTTGAAGGGGAAGTGAAATAAAACTGAATTTAAAGTAAAATAAAATTTAAAATTCTTAACTTTTTTCCTGCAGAGGCTGAATTTTATTATGCTGAATTTCAAGTTTTACTTTCAATTACACGAATTTTGACTTTTGTTCGTCAGTCACGTGATGTTTAACTGCTCAGTTTTAAACAAATCTGAGTCTAGGTCAGGTCAGGTCAGGTCAGCGTGTTTTCTCTGAATTTCATATTTTCCCTTAAAGTATGGGAAATTTTATTTAATACCTTTATTTGAAATATTTTAAGGGGTTCTGACCCCCATGTTCACCATTGTACCTATGTATATGTATGTATCTATGTATATTTCTTCCTGTTTATATCTCTGTATGTGTACTATGTTTTGCTCTTTCATAATTGTACATTAATCAGATTTTAGGAATTTTTGTCTATATATATATATATATATATATATATATATATATATAATATTATATATATATATATATATATATATATATAATATATATATATATATATATATATATATATATATATATATATGTCATTTGTATTTTTCCTATGTTGTTACTCTGTATATTTCAGCGTTTATAATGGTTTCAAAATTACAAATCAAATCAAATAAATAATATTGATACCATGAACAATACTTTTTATTAATTTTTATTGTTGACTTAATATTAAAAAATGTGACATGAAAAGTGACTTTATTCTAATGTTTACTTCCTTATAGACCTTGCCAGTGCTGTTCAACAGCATCACACCGCATCCCCAGTCATTTTTTTCGTACCTCACCCAATTAAGAACAAGCACGTACCCCACATGGAGGTCGTGCAGCACAGAAACGCACAGCATCACCAGTCATATTTTCGCGAAGCACTTCACTGCACCGCATGGTATTTGTGCGTTTTCCAGCGCATATTTAAGCCCATATTTTATTTGTGGTGGATCGAGTTCCATTCGTCTTTCAGATGATGTCCAATTTAAGTCTGAAAGACTTTTTAACTTTACTTTCAAACACTCTTAAATTTTTTTTTTTAATCTTTGAATCGTGATGTTCAAGTCAGTTTTTTCTAAAGCTTCTATTAATTGAAAGGCTCTTGATAACCGATTATTCGTCATCTACATCCTTTAAAGAGTCTGTCTCACTGAACAAGGAGTAAAGTACTGCGCACCACCTTTATGTTGAGAATGGTAACCCGCAGTCTTGTTCTATGTATCACGTCTTTTCACTCAAAACGTCGAAACATACCTATGTTTTGCAGAGGTTTTTTTTTTTTTTTTAAAATAAAAATTACCTTGTATTTTATAGCTTGCATTTGTGACCACCTTAGAAGTTTACATTTAGTCGTGCTTGGGTGGGTCTTTTTTATTTATATTCCCTCCATTAATTGAGTTTTGCGAAATGAACGGTTGTGTTAGTTTATATATATATATATATATATATATATATATATATATATATATATATATATATATATATATATATATATATATATATATATATATATATATATATATATATATATATATATATATATATATATGACCCGACTTTATTGAAAGGTATCCACCCATATACACAATACGTAGATCAAAGAAGATGAATAGATAGTTACACAGATTGACTGATATGTAAAAAGGATTTGGAGCGTCCATTGAACTTCAATGCGAAAATTGTTTCATTTATTTCGAGCTCAAAATAAATAGAAGTTTAGAGAGTATTTTCCTTTGAAATCCTTTCGAGATTTATGGTGGAAAAGCACACTTTGCCAAATAAACTTCTTCTCCCTTGGAAATAGATAGATTAATAGATGTTTATTTCAGTGCCAACATCGGGATATATATATATATATATATATATATATATATATATATATATATATATATATATATATATATATATATATATATATATATATATATATATATATATATATATATATATATATATATATATATATATATATATATATATATATATATATACCTGTATCTGCAAATACATCGAAGAAAATACAGAGATGACGAGGATTTTTTTAATACTATTGTTTTATTAAAACTTTTGAATGGTTTGAAAGTGTTTGTATGTGTGGTGTTTGTTTTTGTGTTTTTACATAAGGTTCACTTAACAATAATGGAGTTTGGAAAAATTTTCAAAACTTTTGCTCATATAACATAGAAGGCAGTTTTAGAGTGATAATCATCCATATTCATAAACCAGTTTTAAGTGAGAATATCTTATGTGATAAAGAATGAAGTTATAGTGTCTCTAAGGTCTCTGGATCGATTCTTAGAGATAAATTGTCTAAAGACATTCTTTTTCTCAATTAATATCAAAGCCCATGAGGTATGAGGTGTGCAATTTTAAAAAAATATCGCTGTAGTAAAATCTGACTTCCTTATTAAAGAATTTAGAGAAAAATAGGCCTTGGTTTAGCCTAATAAAATTATAAAAAATAAAAAGTATTCAAAATAACTTGGTAAAAATGCGCAGAAAATTTTTGAAGTTAGGTAAAATAGGTCTAAAATTTGGATGATCTTAACTGGGACAGAAATTTGCAATCTGTCAAAGAATGGGGACAAGCGTGTCAATTTCTTACCAACATGAATTATCAGAAATATTACTTTCACATTCATTGTGAGAGTCCCTAAAATAGATGTGACTATAATGCCTTGATGTTCTTTATTCCATTGGAAGTGGGAAGACTATTTTAAGACTGTCGAAAATATCTCAAAATATTTTGCAAATACGTCATTGTTCTTTTCATCTACCTATACACTGTAGATTGCCGTCCTTGGTAAAATAGTATCTATATATTTATTTTCCTGATAAACATACCATATATAGTGTTGGAAGTGGATTTTTAGGCTCATATTGCATACCAAGGCCTTGTATAATGTCAGTAACTCTTTCACAATGTCGGAGTAGTTCTCTGCTGTGGGGTTCCCCAAAAAAGTCTCTACAAACTTTCTTAAATAACAGCCATGCAGTTTTTTCATCAACTCCCAATCTGTGGTCTAGTAAAAATACTTTCCTTGACTTTAGCGTCACTAATTTTTGAAAATTTAGTTCTTACATATGTGAATCCATTGCTATTTCTATACTTACCTTTGACGAAATTTTTCATTAATCCTAACTTAATATACAAGGGAGGCAATAAATTTTATGAGAATCAACAGGAGGAGGATTGATGGCATTTCTCTCTTTTGGAGTCAGAGATTGTTGTGGCCACACTTTTTTCTGATAATGATTTATCTTTACCCGACTGTCTCACTCACAAAGAAAGCAAGAAAATTTGGTATAATCCAGCTGCATCCTAAGTAAAAGTGACACAACCATTAGATCATCATATGATTATGATCCTCATTCTTAATTTTTGCAACAGAAGCTTCATGCTCTCATATTTCCTTCATGTAAGGTGCATGTGCCATAGGAACAGAAGGAAACCCATTACCATTGTGAATAAAACTACTTTCAAACTTACTTTTGAAGTGTCAATAAAGAAGCACCACTCATGCTTGCTATGTGTGGCAAAATTCGTCCATGACAGAATTTACATCATTATAATACATCATGCCGTTTTCAAGTGACAAAAACTTTTCAAAAGCACAATGCCTGTCACGATAAAAAAAAATCACTCTCTTTTTGGAGAAGATTCCATCCCTTTAACCTTGAACCAAGGAATTAAACTTTCTTTTTTGACAAGTGTAAATCATGCGCAAGATCATTCAGATCTCCCGACTCAAAAAATGTGGCTCACTTGAAGAACAAATTGGCTGAAATGTTTTGTCCATGTCTTCTATT
>SEYY01007374.1:45000-50000 GCA_009176605.1 Armadillidium nasatum
TTGACTTTTTTGATATCTGAGCAGGTACCTTTACGCTCGACCAGTATTTTACCTCTGAGCTAAAGGCATTAACGCGAAGGGAAGGAATGATTTCTCTTTTACAATAATAATTATCTCGAATATGTTTATTATATACAATGAAAGAAAACGAGACAATTTTGGTAAAACATTAAAAAAAAAAAAAACATTTAAAAAAAAAAAAAAAAAAAAAAAAAAAAAAAAAAAATTAAAATTAAATATTTATTTTAGAAGTTATAAGAAAAATTAATGATTTTTAAAAGAAAAAAAAAAACACTATCAATAAGGATAATAAAGAGATTGTTTAATTACACAGGTTTATTTAAAACATTTTATTTTAATACACATATTTTGTAGTATATATATATATATATATATATATATATATATATATATATATATATATATATATATATATATATATATATATATATATATATATATATATATATATATATATATATATAGGTAAGTATAGCGTTTACAAAGGTAATATGTTCCCCTTAAATCCGTATGGGACTGTTCTAGTTGAATTTCGGATAAAAATCCGTTTGTTGGCGGTGAACTGCATCTTCTTTGAACTTGTTACATGACTAACACCGCCTAATTTTCCAGGTTGAAATATTGTATTAGGTACAACATGATGTGTTCTTTCTCTGTTGTTATTATGAATTGGTGATTTGTTCATTCCTGAACGTTGTTTGCGAGGCAGCTCATCATCATTGACAGTATCTTCAATTATGTTTTCTAATTGTATTTCATTCATAACTTTTACAGTGACATCGCTATCTTTAATGTCATTGTATAAAGAATCATCATGACCATTATCTTTTTCAGAGCATCTCTCGAGAGTTAATTCTAACAAGTTTTTGAAATTAACAATATCCTTTGTCTCTTCGTTGATGGTTAGGCCTTTTGCTTTAACAATATGTTTTATGTCTCCATCACTCTTACGTATTCTAAGTCCATATGATTTTGGTCCTGTGCATACAAATGAGTCGGCATAGGCCCCGTCTCCATATTCGTCAAGCTCATCTGTAAGTTCACCTAAAAAGTTTCCTGTTTCAGGTCCTTTCTCGTTTTCGTCCAATACAAAAATACATGAGTCTGTGTCGCAGTATAGAGCCCTATCTTTCACCTTGTTTAATAGCTCGTATAACTTGATGCGTGCATATGATGTAGTGAAAGATGCAATAGGAATATTTGTAACTTTTGAAGATCGTTCACTCAATTCATTTTTCACGATGGTTACAACATATTTTGGACCTATAGGGATCACCTCACTAACTTCAATGTCACATTGATTGATCAACTCCCATACTTCTTTGTCGCTGTTACATATTTTAGTCTCCCTGGAGGGACAATTTTGTGCGAATTTACCCCATAATGAATTTAGGCACAGTTTCGCTATGAAACGCATGCCAGGGTTCTTTTTTATGTTATTGATATCGAGCTCCACACCTTCTTTTTCTTTGAAAAGACGTACAAACTCTTTTAGCTTTTCCATGAAGTTTGGGTCGTTTTCACGAATACCTGCTGGTAATCCTGAAGCTTCTGTCTTGATCTTTAAGAAGTAATTCACATACTTCTCAAAGAGGTACTCTTTTCCTTTAAAGGACCAGACTTCATAAATCTTAATGATTTTGTAACCCATTTCAAGAGCCAACTGAATTTCAGGTGTGGTAAACACACCGTTGATACATCTTTCATTTTCGTTATGGGTACATTTCTCACATTTCTCTTTTGTACATGTGCTACAAAGTGGGAACATTAATTTTTTTTCAGCTCTTTCAGCCAGTACAGGAATATATAAGTCCTGGGGTGGTAGTATTTTAATATAAGCCAATCCGAAATATTTTTCATTGAGATCTTTTTCAAAAGAATGAATATCTGGGACTTTATCCCCAACAAGTTTCTCTGGAGGTCCACAAGGATATTTCATGCGCTTTTGCACGTATGGGTAAAGAGATGTGTAATCTAAATACATAATCTTTTTTCCTTCTGTTGGTGGGTAGTAGTGAACAAATGGTTCAGTTCTACCACCAAATAACGAATCATCTATTACAAGTCTGTTATTCACTGTGTCATTGCTGATGCGATTAGCATATTCACCAACAGTTATATTTTTACGATCATCATCAGGGTCTTGTATGATGTCTTTCTTCTGTTCTTTCCACTCACATCCCCATATTCTAACAACATTAAAACCATTTTCTTTATATACCTGTTCTTGTTTCATGGTATTAAAGTATCTGTCTTCAGCGGAAACTTCACCAAAAACACCTCTTCCATTATAACAGTTTCTGTGACCATGCCATGCACATCCGTGAAATAAAAACACGGTTTTTACTCCATTAACATAACCAAAACCGTCAGGGTATAGCCATGCATTCTTAATCTTGAATGCTTTCTCACCTCCATTTCGCGCATGTCTTATACTTATGTTGTTGATTTTTTCTTGGTATGTTATCCATTTAATTGCTTCGTAACTAAATAATTTTGAATTTTCTCGCCCCATTATCGTTATTTTCTCTTGTGGCATAAATACATTTTTATAGATAGCGTAGCATAATGAAGCTATTGTTGTACATTCAGTCCAGACAATCAATATCGAAAGCTTTAATGAAGCTAGTTCTAAATTTTTCAAAACATTTTCTTAAAATATCAACATCAGTGATACAATACTTCATGCATTCTTCAAAAATATTATATTCTTTGTTTTCGAAACTAGTATAATATTCATCAAATTCTCTTCTTTCACCCGACGATAATTTACTAGTTTCAAAAAACTTGCTGTCAGGGATTTTTCCTTTATAATTTAATGTATTTTCACTCAGAAAAGAGTATGGGAAAAACCCTTTGGATACTCCCTGTTCTGTTATCCCCATACACTTAGGCATGTTTTTCAAAGCACATGGTGTGAACAGCAATGTATCTCTATAGAGGATATTACCATTTGAACCCATAGAGATGATCTTGTTACCTCTTTTTATGGGATCATCACTAATGGCTAGTGTGTTAGGGTGTGTTAGTAAAGATGCGTAAATGAATTGGTGGTCGAACTTCCCGCCGTTGTGGGCTGCCACAATTACTTTTGATTTTTTGTGTTTTGTCTGAGAAACTCATTAAAAACTCAATAAATTTATCCACAGGACTTTCATCATCATTCCATCTTGAATGTCCTGGTTCTAGGTCCACAATATTCACACGTATTTTCTCCTTCCTTATCTGTGCACAAATTACATATCATCTGGCATACTAACAGATAAGGTATCATCTCAATAATTTTGAGGCCTCTATTATTTACACCTTTGTTTTTCTGGAATGTCTCAATATCGTAATAACAAGTAAAAACCGTAGGTCCATCATTTTTCTTCTTCTTTTCTTTCTTTCTTTTCATATAACAAATGTGATACTCATCTTCTTTAGGCTCATACTTTGTATTACAAGTTTTACAGAACGCTTTTGTGCAGTCATGCGCAATCCGCTCTTGCCGATCCATCTTTATTTGCGTAAAACATAGAGTGCAGTTTTTTATTTTCTTACATGTATTGTACTTTCCTTTATTAGCTTTATGCATATTGTAGCAGTCATTATTATAAAATTCACGATTACAGTCAATACATTCAATAAAGATTTCACCGTCATGCCCCACCGATCCCTTGCATTTCTCATTGAGGCATTGGCGGCATCCATAGTGACTACAATCGAGTTTATGTGAAACATTGTTACTGTTAAATGTATAGCAAAAAGTACAAAAGATGCCGCTTCTATATGCATTTTTTTTCTTTGTCTTACTAAAACACAGTTTCAATTTATCTTCAGATATGGCGTAATAGTGTTCATTTTCGTAACCGAGAATGTATAAGGGATCATTTCGGTTCTCATTTGAAGGAGTGTAAACAATATTCAAACCGTTCCCTTCATCTGCAAATACAATGATCCGACACTTCTCGATTTTCTCTAATCTTACCAAAATCGGATGCTACGAAAGGAACTTCATAATTGAGTGCAAGCAGTAGCTAGATCTCTAGCATCGGTTACAAAATTATTATACCAAATATTTTCTGTTCTTATTCCTTGACGAACTGTTTTTCTAAATAAAACAACGGCTCTATAGGCACAGCCAATAGAACCCTCCTTAAGATGGAACTTAGGGATATGAGGATGATCAAAGGAAATGTTCGTAGGTGTGAACTCATGAGTGTTTTTTCCATCTTTCGAAGTTTTTGTTACTCCATTTCCTTTTGCCATCCGAAATATCTTTATAACCACTTTAAATTTAGAAAACGTTGCTTTATCAGCGGACTGAAATGATCCCTCCAGTCTCCTCATCATTTCAGCTACAGTGTTAGAGGCTGCTACGTCTCTCCAATTAATATTGACGAAATACTGCTGGTCAAGTGGGGCTCCATCATTGAAACTGAAATTAACACTAGCTCTCATGTTCGATGAATCATATTCGAGATCTCTTAAGACAGTATCCACAACTTCTTGTATGACCATCTCAAACGATGCCTCAAGACCTCTCTGGCTGTTAAAGAAATTGGCATCACGTACACGGACTGTGTAGGTATGCCTATCCATATTAGTTTTCATGCGCTCCATTGATATATGTGTAATTTCAGCTACCGAAGTTCTCTGCTTCTTACTAGCATTACTTGCTGTAACAGGTTTCACCTGAAACAAAGAACATTCCATGAGTATGTTTATATAATTAACCTATCAGTTACGAAAAGTGAGTTATTCTAACAAATATTACAATCTAATTGAGTTCATAAATTTCAGAAAATTAAACTGCACACGCGCACACACACACACACACACACACACACACACACACACACACACATACATACACATACAAGCCAAATATGATCACACAAAATCCATCCATTTTCACATTCACAATTTGCAAAATACAAAGTTCGCTTATTTTCAGCAACGTAAATCACAGAAACACAATTCTCATACACTCTGAC
>SEYY01007375.1:2500-15000 GCA_009176605.1 Armadillidium nasatum
AACATTTTATTGGAAGTTAGCCATGGAAAAACAGTTACGTCAAGTATCGTAGGAGCATTTATGTTATTGTGTTAAGGTAGTGATGACGGTCTATCTGTGATGAAAATTAGTAACACATTAAACGATGAGAGAGCTTACAAATTATAATTTTTGTAAGTACATATAGCCTTCCAGTGACAGATTTCAAATGATGATAAACTATTAAATGTTGATCTATTAATAAATTATTATTTTTCTCTCTTTCAAATGTCGGAGATTGACGTGATTCGTGTAAGAATGATTGTGCATCCTGGAAACAAGCGGGAAATTGAATGTATTTTATTCTTTCATTTTTTTTATGACTGAGCTTTACAATACACACAAATATTTCGGGTATAATAGAAAAAGTGGTTTATTTCTACAAATTTATAGCATTCGAATTCTCGAATGTTAGAAAGAAAATAACTTCCATGTAATATTAAAAGCATAATTCTATTTATTGTTGCACTTAACAAACATTAGAGCTTCAGAATTCTTATTAATCAATCAACATCTGTCAGGGCGAGAGACTTTTCCCGTGAAGCTGAAGATTCTTTCCACAGGCGAAGACGATAGAGTAGCCAAATATTTCTGTTCCAGTTTTTTCCAGTGTTAGAAACATATCTTCATGATTTTTCCAATATATTTGTACATCCCTTTCTTCAGGGATAAAAGGTTATCTAAAATATCTTTACATTTCGATATTAATGTGCTCGATATTAATGTGCTGTCGAGTTTTGCGTTGAGGGAAGCCATAAAACTGAGCAAGTTCTTAATCTTTGGTGCAGAGTTTCATAAACTTCTTTCCAGTATATCTTTTAATATCGCAATATCGACATAAGAAGCTTCTTTGAAAATGAACCGTCCTTTCACTAATAATGAAACCCTTCTATTAACATTTTCATTTTTAGAACATCAGTCCAGCTAAAGCCTAGTATCTATAACACTTCCCACTTGATAAATTTTTTTATTTTATATTTTCATACAACTGAAGAGTCCTTTGTGTGGATTTTTTAGTTTGAATATTAGTGCACTATTATATTATGAATACATCTATTCAAGATGATATTTTAGTCCTTGAACAGAAGGGATATTTAAAGTAGATGAAACGGAGTACCACCATTAAGAACAGTGAGTTGCATCTTCAAATGATTCAAAAATGTCTTGCATATCTTGAAGAATATTTCGGTCATATGTTTCATTTATGATCTGTAGCTAATACTACTTCTGAAAAGGCATATCTTTTTTCAGCATTATTTTCCATCTAATTCCATCTTGAAAGATTCTTGCATCCCTTTTCCTACTCCTCCTCTCAGGAGTCCCATCTTTCTATCTGTGATTTGAAATAGTTGAGTGAGATCTTGAGATCTAGGACTAGTTAGTGACATAGATGGCATTCGTCTCCAAGTTCTGAGGGGGTATGCGTCTGAGCAGGCACCTATCCCCTTTCGACTCTACTCTCTTTGCATTAATACTAATACTTTTCCTCAATTCTGGAATCGCTCATTTGTTGAGCAGATCCCAAAGAAGGGTAGCCACTCTGATCCTTCCAATTATATATATATATATAGTATTTGAAATTCTGTTCAATTTTCATTTCCTGGATTATCTAGAGTCTCATTCCCATTTTTCTGACCTTAGAGTCTCATTCCCTTTTTTCTATTGGGAATTTTATGTAGTGGCGCTTGAAGATATCCAAAGCTTTTGACCGGGTATGGTACGAGTCACCACTGCCTAAAATCCTTTCCCTTCGATTTCCTGTTTCTCTTCGCTTACTCATGTCTAGTTTTCTCTCAGATTATTCCATATTGGGCACCTGTTGATTGATGTTTTGACGGAGTGATCTCTTCCTCCTTTCCTATTAATTGTCGTGTTCCTCATACCTCTGTTCTGTCTCTTGATTTTATTTTTACTTTCCAATAATCTTAGCTGCACTTTCAACCTTTGTTCACTCTTATGTCCATGACTATACTTCTTTCTTCCACTCATTTCAAATTTGCTTCTTCTTTGGCATCCAAAGTTCCTTCTCAACTTCATCTTTTTTAATCTATTATTGCTGATCTGGATGGGATTTCCAGGTGAGGTCATCTCAACCTCAGTAAATTTAACTCTTTCAAAACTCAATTTCTTCACATCTTCTCAACAACACCAATTCTCCTATCTCCTTTAACATCTCTCTCGTGAACAACATAAACATTCTTGGTCTAAACATAAATAATAAATGGTTTTCGAAACCTCATATCACAAATGTTGCTAAAGTGACTTCAAATAAACTGGAAGCGCTGTTAAGGTTGTGGGATTTTTTTCTTCCTAACAGTTGCTCATATTACATATGGGTTTTTTCCGCCTGTGTATGGAGTAATATTCTAACATTTGGAGGAGCTCTTTTGGATAGGGTTGAGCCTAAGGCTAAAAGATAATTAATTGCCCAAAACTTTCAACCGTGGAACTCTTTATAGTAACTTGTGATAAAAGATAATAAACTGCCTCCAACTTTCAAACTTCCTTGATCCCTTATCTCTGCGACGCAACGTTGGACACTATCTCTTTTCTATAGGTACTACAGCAGCATGTGTTTGAGGTAACTGACCTTTCACATTCCACCACCATTGCGTAGCCCTCGTATCACATGTGGTGCCATGCTTTCCCATGAATTTTGTGCAAATATTGGAAACTCCAGGTTTGCTCTTTGTTATGCCTCCTTTCCATTCACCACTGTTTCTGCGGAACTCTCTACATCATCTGTTTTTCCTCCAGCATTTAATCTTCCTTTAAGGCCTCTATCTGCGCTCACCTGAGAGATTTTATTAATAATAATAATTAATAATAATAATAATAATAATAATATAATAATAATATAATAATAATAATAATAATAATAATAATAATAAAGTGAGATTTATCCAAATTCAAGAACTTTTATCAAAAATCTTAGATATGAGAATCTGAAATATATTTTTTCTTCTTGTCATGCTAAAAAGTAGTTTTTTTTTAGGATTTATATTTTTTAAATTTAATTTGTACTTAAAAGTGCTTGATTTTTGAAACCTCAACTATAAGTGAAGCCTCAACTATAAGTACAAGTACAAAAAAAATTGTACTAAAGTTCAAGTACTTGGACTTGGATACAAGCCTTTTTTTTTTTTTTTTTCACCATACCCCAGGTAGGACTTTCGTCCTGTCAGTAGGATCTTCCGAGGAAGATCCTTGGGTTTCTTGGGCCCACGGCGGATACCGCTGGCTGGGCCAGGCCTATCACAGATGCCGGAGATTATTAGTACCGCTGAACCACTTTTTACTACAGCCTTTATATATATATATATATATATATATATATATATATATATTATAATATATATAAATATATATAATATATATATATATATATATATATATATATATATATATATATAATATATATATATATATATATATATATATATATATATATATATATATATATATATATATATATATATATATATATATATATATATATATATATATATTATATATATTTTAAAGCTATGTAACAGAAATTATAATTTTCAAAGCATTGTAATAAGTAAAATAGGCAGGAAAAATACAACCCCATATTTTAGAGCCTTAAAATTATAGCAAAAACTTTCTTTTGATTCTAAAGTAAGCTCGTAATCGCTATAATTTTAACTTATACAATGTTTTGAAAATTACAAACTTCTGTCATATATATATATATATATATATATATATATATATATATATATATATATATATATATATATATATATATATATATATATATATATATATATATATATATATATATATATATATATATATATATATATATATATATATATATATATATATATATATATATATATATATATATATATATATATATATATATATATATATATATATATATATATATATATATATACTATATATTATATATATTCTGCGATTTTAGGTACTGCATTAACTTCAACTTCATTGTTGTTTTATAATTATATTTTATTTTTATTACAGAAAATAATGAGAGAGATGGCACTGTTTGTCTTTGATAATTTTTTTAATATTTGGGATTAGTTGTGATAATGCACCACAACAAAGCGAGCTTGGGTTTACTATATTCACACAAAATTAATGCGAAAGTTTGGCATCCCTTGTGCTGCGAGGGCGACGCAATGGTCGTGGAATGTGAGAGGTCAATTTCTCGAGATAGTGTACCAACGTCACGTCGCAGTGACAGAAGGTCAAATGAGTTTGGAAATAGCCGACAGTTTATTAAACCCTTAGCCTTAGACTCAGTTATGTCCAAAAGAAGGGTGAGAAGGGAAAACCCCTCCAAAATGTGAGAACAGTATTCTATTTAAGGGTGGGTAAGACTTGTGTAATAATTGGAGCAACTGTTTGGAAGAAAAAATTCCCTCAATCTGAACAGGATTCCTAGCTTCTTTGAAGCCGCCTTAGCAACCATGTGATATGAATTTCGAAGATAGTTTATTATTTATATTCAGACCAAGAATGTTTGTTGTTTACAGGTGAGAGCCGTCGAAGAAATTTGAAAATTTGGGAGGTGTTTCGGAGAGGGAGATGCGAAGAAGTTGAGTTTTTAAAGAGTTGAATTTCACAAGGTTGGGGTTACTCCACAGGGAATTCCCGCCCAAATCGGCAAAAATAGTCAGAAAGCTAAACACGAGAAGTAACTCTTAGAGGCAAAAGAGAGCAAATTGAAATGAATGGAGAATGAAAATTTGAATGATCGGCATAAGAATGAACAGGGTTAGAGCTGAAGCTGAGAAGATCGTTGATGAAAAGTAAGAATACAGTTGGAGATAGAACAGAATCCTGAGGAACACCACAATTGACAGAAAAGAATTAAGAGGTCGCTTCATCAGCAAGTGCCGATATGCAATGATCTGAGAGAAAACTAGGCATAAGTAAGCAAAGAGAAGGATGAAGGATGGAAGGAAGCTTGGAGAGTAGTGACGCATGCCATACCTAGTCAAAAGCCTTGAAAATGTCACTCTTCTCAAAAAACTCCCTATAACCCTTAAGCGTAGAAGAGCATAAATCAGTAAAATAGGAAATTGTCACCAGTAGACCTAGAACGTCGAAATTCATACTGATGAATGCAAGAAGGGAGTGAAACTCCATGTGATCCAGGAAGATTTTAGACAGTACACAAATGAGATCTATATTGTCATAGTTAGAAGGGCTAGAGCGGCTACACTTTTTTGGATCGTCTAAACATATGTAAGCTGAAGACAACGTTGCCATAGGAATATCTTCTCCAAGAAGGGTTATATTGCATCATAAGACTTTAGAATATTTTTATCTTTTTTTTCATAGTTTAGCATTCCTCCTGGGGGTGACATTGAGAATCAATGCTTTAGAATATTTTGTTTTCTTTGAGAGTTATGAGACGTGAACTATAGTGACAGTGCTTGAAACGGAGAAGGAATTATTAAGTGAAAGGAATTTTTCCCATTCATAAAGATTGTGTTACGGGATTGAATCTGAAACTAACTAAACTTTATTTCGATACAGAATAATATATGAATGAAAAAAAATGTATGATATTATGCGAGACTGCTCTTTTATCAGAATAGGGTGTGAAACTTCAAATGAAATATATGTAATTCTGGTCTTGAGGGTAATTTGATAAAAGATACAAAGTAAAAGCAGTAGACGAAAAGGATTTAGTTGAATGAGTGACTGGAGGAAATATAAATTACCAAACTTCAAATTCATTGACATAAATAGGGAGATAAAAACGTGACGAAAAAAATAACTCTGTTTTTTGTGAATTATATATTATGAAAGCAGAAGGCAATTTTTTTCAACACGCGCGCGTGCGCACACACACACACACACACACACACACACACACACACACATACATACATACATACATACATACATACACACACACACACACACAACACACACACACACACACACACATTATATATATATTAATATATATAATTATATATATTATATATATATATATATATATATAATATATATATATATATATATAATTATATTATATATATATATATATATAATTGCTTCTGGTGTTGTCGGGTCAGGATGTGTTAACAATGAAAAGGAAGAGTTAGCAATCACAAGGAACAGAAAGAAAAGAGACGGGAAACATTGTGAAAGATGATG
The DNA here is from genome assembly GCA_009176605.1 of Armadillidium nasatum. NCBI lineage: Eukaryota > Metazoa > Arthropoda > Malacostraca > Isopoda > Armadillidiidae > Armadillidium > Armadillidium nasatum. The sequence continues at coordinate 8,687 of SEYY01007375.1, forward strand.
ATGAAAAAGGAATCTAAAGAAGAGTGAAAAGTTCTCTCAAAAGATATCTCGTTAAGAGAAAGAAGGAAATTGTTTATCTTAGAAATAATAAGCTCTCAAGAAAGAAAACCTTTTGATAATAATTAATATTTTCATATTTTATTTTGAAATCTTAAAAAAAATTAATTAAAAAGCAATTTAATAATATATTGCAAATTATGTAAAATTTGTAAAAAGACAATGTTCCCTTAAAAAAAGGAAATTAGCATTAAAGGAAAAATTTACTTCTCTACTTGAACAATGATTATTTAATAAAACTCTATCCTGCCCTAACACCGGAATCATGTACTTAACTAGAGAAAATGCCATCTCCCATAAAAGAAAGCTCATACGATAGGCTTAGCAAGCCGATGTGGTAAAGAAAAAAAATATTATTTGTAGTTATTCCAGGACCAGCATTGGAAAACGAAGCTCGGAGAAGCATGATCTTCTAGAGAGCTCTGGGAGGAAGTGTTGAGAAGTTAAGATGGAAGAACGATGCTAGTCCCAGTGAAAGAGAATAAAAACCCTACCCGTGAGTTTAAATAAAACTCGAGAGACTACCATTGAAACTATTGAGCCGAAATATATGATTTCTTAGAGCAGAAAGATTCTAATCCCACTGACAGGGTGAAAACCCTTATCTGGGAGAATATATATATATATATATATATATATATATATATATATATATAATATATATATATATTATATATATATATATATATATATATAAACAGATTTGTTCCAAATATTTTGTACATCTGTAAAATCTCACGAAGTTCTTCCTTTGAATTTATTTCAACTCTTCTAAATTATTTACAAATCGAGTCCTTTTGCATAAGTATTTTTCTGTTTATTTTCCTTTCATACATTTTGTTTGCTTTATTTATCATTCCTTTCATGTTTTGCTTGTAAAATATTACACCAAGTCCTCGAATTGAAAAGTTTGAAATATATGATAGTATATATATATATATATATATATATATATATATAGTATATATATATATATATTAATAATTATATATATATATATATATTTATTTATTATTTATATATATATAATATAATTATATATATATTATATATATATATATATATATATATATATATATATATATTATATATATTAATATTATAATATAGTAGGTTGGACAAAAATATGATAACAACTGTTAAATGCATGAATTTATTTCTTAATTAATATGGTGTCAGTTCATCTTTCGTATTCATAAACGCTTGAATTCTTCTGAAAATAAAAAAATATAAATATGGATGATGTATAATGGGATGTGATACCTCTCTTCATGTAGAACTAGACAAAATTCCAATAATGATGATGGTGATAAATTGTGATCCCTAACCCTATTCTCCAATATTTACCACAGGGGCTCTTTGTTATTAAGGTTTGGCAATTGTGAGTGTCATGAAAGACACGAAATCTCATCCGCATCATCTCTTTATGAGCTGTATGAGTTGGAGAATTATTTATCTTGATAAGTAGCACCAGTCCCAAAAACAATCTCTGCACCATTGGATCAGCCTGGTCACAAAAATGCTTCATAATCCTTGCAGTTACATTATCGTAGATGATAATAATTATGCTTGCAAAATGCTAGGATATGGTTTCCCTAACCATGACAGAATCTCCTGCATGCTTCACTAGTAGCAAAAGACAGTTCAGATTATACCCTTGGGTTATTGTTCTCTACACGTAAACTCGGCCTGAGGTAAAGAAAAGTTTTTTTTTTTTTTTTTTTTTTTTTTTTTTTTTTTTACAAAACGCCACCACTCACGGGCAGAGCCCTTTTCAAGGAGGGGGCACACACACAAGGAAAACTCACACAAACACACACACCTAACGCACAGCCCTCAGGTGGGCGCAGACGGAAGACTTGAAGAGTGGAAGATTAAATACAGTTGGAAAAATAGAAGATGGTAGAGAATTGCACAGAATAGAGGTGGCTGGAAAGGAGGAGGTACCACAACGGGCTAGCCTGGGATTCCCTACTTCCACACAAAATTGGTGCGAAAGCAGGGCACCCTTGTGCAACGAGGACGACGCAACGGTGGAGGAATGCGAGAGGCCAATTCCCTCGAGCACCTGCCATTGTAGTACCTGTAGAAAAGAGATAGCGCGCCAACGTCACGTTGCAGGGACAGAGGGTCAAGAGAGTTTGAAAGTAGGGGACAGTTTATTAATCTCATAGCTTTTGACTCAACCCTATCCAGAAGAGAGGAGGAGCCAGAGCCCCCCAAATGTGAGAACAGTACTCCATACAAGGGCGAATAAGACCCTTATATATCTGGAGTAACTGCTCAGAAGAAAAAAATTCTCGCAACCTGAACAGACTCCCAGCTTCTTAGAGGCAGCTTTAGCAACCATTGTGATATGTGGTTTCCAAGACAGTTTGTTGTTTATGTTTAGACCAAGAATGTTAATGTTATTTACAAGTGAGGACGGGAGAGCCATCGAAAAGTATAGGAAAATTGGAAGGTGTTTTTGAAAGGGAGATGCGAGAAGTTGAGTTTTTAAAGAGTTAAATTTCACAAGGTTGCTATAACCCAACCGGGAAATCCCATCCAGATCGGCGAGAATAGAATCGGAAAGTTGAAGACGAGAAGCAAGTTCTAGAAGCAAAGGAGGGAGCAGATTTGAAATGAGTGGGAGAATGGAGAGTTGAGTCATCAGGCATATGAATTTACAGAGTTAGAAGTGGAGCTAAGAAGATCGTTGAATGAAAGGTTAGAAAATAGTAGGGGGAAGAACAGAACCCTGAGGAACACCACAATTGACAGAAAAGTAGGAAGAGGTCACTTTATCGACAAGTGCCGATAATGGAACGAATCTGAGAGAAAACTAGACATTTGTAAACAAAGAGGAGGAAACCAAAGGATTATGGGAGCTTGGAGAGTAGTGACACATGCCACACCAAGGTCAAAAGCCTTGTATAATGTCAAGCTCCACCACACAAGACTCCCATAATCCATAAGAGCAGAAGACCATAGATCAGTAAGATAGAAAAGTATGTCACCAGTTGACCTCGAGCGACGAAAGCCATACTGGTGATCAGAGAGAAGAGAATGAGACTCCAAATGATCCAGGAAATGAGAGTTGAGGAGAGTTTCAAAAATTTTTTAGATAGAACACAAGTGAGAGCTATAGTTCGATAGTTAGAAGGGTCAGAACGGCTACCTTTTTTCGGGATCGGCTGAACCAACGCACGCTTCCAGCATAGAGGAAAAGGTCAATTCAGCTGACGAAGGACTGTTTTTCATTGGTAGACAGTCCAATACCATAGAGTGTTGCACCACTCTCTCCACTTTCTGGCATTCCTGTCGTTGCAAAAGGTTTGGCAATTGCAACACGACCAAATATATATATATATATATATATATATATATAATATATATATATATATATAATATATATATATATATATATATATATATATATATATATATATATATAGAGAGAGAGAGAGAGAGAGAGACTGGGGAAAACAAATTGTTTTGAAAAATATTCACAAGAGTTTTTGAAGGAAAGATGAAGAGATGAGGGAATGTACAGATGGTGGTATTAAATTAGAAATGGCAGCTACTTAAATGGTCGTAAATTGTCTAGGTTGTGAAGTAACTTTGAGTAATATAACCTGAGGGAAGTGAAAGTAGAAATAAAGTGAATTATGGTAAAGAGAATTAAAATACTGTGATAAAGAAAAGGAAAGAAGCGACAGTAAATTTGTGTGGATTAGTCTTTTAATCATGGTTGGAAAACAGTTTTGGAAAGTCTCTATATATAATATATATATATATATATATATATATATATATATATAATATATATATAATATATTATATATATATATATATATTATATATATATATATATATTATTATATTATTATTATTATTTATTATTTTATTATTATTTTATTATTATTATTATTATTATTATTATTATTATTATTATTATTAAATATAGATGTAAACATTTTAAGTAAATATAATCTGATGGTTCTGTGTTGCGTGCACCACAACCGTCCTCTTCAAATGGAGGGTAAGTGATGTAGAAAATCATGCCATGACGCAACACGCAATCTCAGCTTAATTTTTCAAACGTAATTTGACTCTGGAATGCAAGAGCGTTTTTCAACATGAAAAAAACGCACATAAAATTTAATTTAGGTTTGCACATATACGTACATAAATGCATAATTTATACATACAAAATAACTTGCCCACTAGTTCACGTTATTATAAACTGTTAAAATCCCTTATATATATATATATACTATATATATATATATATATATATATATATATATATATATATATATATATATATATATATAATATATATATATATATATATTATATATATATATATATATATATATAAATATATATATATATATATAAGCAATTTTTTCAGGATATTAACTTTTGTTTGGAGTCATTATAATATGGGTGCTAACTCTTTGTAATTGTGATATACGAATGTGTTTAGCATTTTTGGTCTATTATGGATTCACAACTATTATTAAAGTCAAATTTATTGAGGCTCATTTAGTGCTCTTATTTTTAAGCTTGTTTCGAACTGTGAAAATTAAAGGGTAAGTCCTATGTTTGTCATAATCGTTTAAAAAAATAAAATTTTTCTCCCTATCATTAATAATAAAATAATAATTAATATAATAGTAATAATAAAATAATAATAACAATAATAATAATAATAATAATAATAATAATAAACAATGATTTCGAAATTCCGAGAAAAGCCAACGTAGTTATATATATATATTATATATATAATATATATATATATATATATATATATATATATATATATATATATATATATATATATATATATATATATATATATATATATATATATATATATATTAATAATTTTTAATTTTTTTTTTTTTTTTTTTTTTTTTTTTTTTTTTTTTTATTTTATTATATATATATATATATATATATATATATATATATATATATATATATATATATATATATATATATATATATATATATATATATATATATATATATATATTAACTAAGAGGAATTAATAACATATCATCCAAGAAATAAGATAAAATAGTTCAATCAACAGAGAATTCAAAATGTTAACCTTGTCCCCAACTTTTATTACAAGAATATTACAATCACGCCTTCATTCTAGAACTTTGGGAATTAATATAAATAAAATACTTATTTAAAAGAAGTTATTGTTGGCACACCTCATTTTTTGGATTAACAACCTTAATGGAACAGATTGCACACAACCCCAAATAAACATATCTAAAGAAAACTTTAAAAAAGAACAATCTGCACATTCCTAAAGACAGAATTACTTGGCAAACTTTCAGAGAATTGCACTGCACAAAACTTTCCTCTCACGCATCACTAGTACAAAAACAAAAATCTTCTCTCCATCAAACTATATTGCAACATCTTTTCATAGTATTATTCTGACTTAACCCAGAATTCTAAAAATAGCACCCGAAAGATTAAGGTATCACTATCTAAGATAACCTTTACCATCACGTCTACCTCCCCCCACCACCACCCCCAACCCCCCTCCAAAAAAAAAAAAATCCGGAAAAACAAGCTCGTTCAACATTGCCAAAATGCTTTTGAAACATTTTGATATTAAAGTCATTATCTACGTAATGGAAGTCTTCAGTAAACCTTGGAGCCTAAAATTCATCTCATGACAAAACGGATTCCAAACCCCCTTTATGGTTACAGACTTACAGTATTCATGTATTCAATATCAATTACTTCTCAAAAAAGGACAAAGTTTGATATGAGTCTCTTTAAGACACTTTGTCCCTTCTCCTCATCATCTTTTCAGAGTTGACCTGAACTCTCTCATATACAAAACTAAAAATAAGGTTACGAGAAACCGGTAATACATATAATACACGGATTCATTCAAAATGCATTCACGTTAACTCATGATTATATGCAAAAATTCGAAAACTATCTTGCAAATAAACTAATGTCGGCTTCTGTTGAAATGTTTTCAATCGTCATAATTAAAAAAATTGAAAATAGGGCTCTATACACTTCAAAATCCCCAAAACAACTAGACCATCCGACTACAAACATTTTATTTTTCTAAAGTTACATACGACGACTATATAATATTCTTTCCCACTTCAGAAATATTATAAACATCACTTAAGAAACTTAATATCTACCTTCTATTGAAGCTGCTCTTAGGACAAGACATTTTTCATGAATAAATAATTTTTAAAATCCTCAATATCTTATC
>SEYY01007376.1:7500-12500 GCA_009176605.1 Armadillidium nasatum
ATACTTATATATATATATATATATATATATATATATATTATATATATATATATATATATATATATATATATATATATATATATATATATATATATATATATATATATAATATATATATATATATATATATATATATATATATATATATATATATATATATATATATATATATATATATTATATATATATATATATATATATATATATATATATAAGAAGAGAAGAGAAAAGAAAAAAGAAGAGGAGAAAAGAGAGGATAAGGGAAGAAAAGACAACAGCTTCCACAATCTTTTCTGAAAATTGGAAAGACTGTTTAGAGATTGCTGAAGAATTAGATTGAAAAGAAAATTATTTCTGAACTTAAAAATAATACCAGATTTATTTTAATATATAAATTTTTTAAAAATATTTTCTAAAAACAAAATTAAATAAATCGCAATTAAATTATATCAACGTTCGGAGAACCCCACACTGTTGGACTTCTTAGCCTGGGGCACTATCAAAGGAATGGCATACGCCACCTCAATCATTGATATACGGGATCTGCAGGAGCCCATCAGGCAAGCGTCTGCAGGCATAGCAACAGATAAATTTCGGTCTATCACAATATTCGTTTTATGGAGGTTAAGTGCATGCGTCAGGGCTGAGGAGAGACACTTTGAGCACCTACCGTAACATATATTTGCTGTATCTGAATAAAGATATGCATTCGTGTTGTTTATGGGGAATCCTTGTCGCATAACATATTCCCACTTTCTTAGGTTGGTTTCATCGGTAATAACTCCGTAACAAAGCATTACCGAGCATACATGTAGAGAATATTATGCTCCTATTTTCCATTGGCTTCATTCTGGGACACCCTGTATATATATATATATATATATATATATATATATATATATATATATATATATATATATATATATATATATATATATATATATATATATATATATATATATATATATATATATATATATATATATATATATATATATATATATATATATATATATTTAAGAGTAATTACATGAGCAAAGCTCTTCGGATGAAATGTCAAGTATTCTTTTTTTTTATTTTTGTAAATCTTTTCGTTCAAAGATAAAAGATATTTTGGTAGAATAAAAAATATTAATGAAAACCTAAATTCAGTTTTAGCGTGTCAGTGCATTAGAAATATCTTGATTTTGCTTCTCTTCTCGGGACAAGATTTGTTTTAAGTTCAGAATTTACCTTTGAAAATTATTTAACTTTTAAAGTATATTAAATTTGGAAATAGTTAATTACGGTAAATATATTTTTTTCTAATAGAAATTGCTATTATTATTATGATTATCATTATTATTATTATTATTATTATTATTATTATTATTATTATTATTATTATTATTATTATTATTATTATTATTATTATTATTATTATTATTATTATTATTATTATTATTATTGTTATTATTATTATTATTATGATATATGATTTGACTGTCGTCGTGAGCGGAGGTGCTTAAACCAGAAGGGAAAAGAAAAGATAGAAGAATCAGATGGGAGAGAAGAGAAGATTAGAGAAGAAAAGTGAAGAGAAAAGAAGAGAAGAGAAGAGGAGAAGAAAATTGTAAGGATTGTTTAGAGTACGCTTTAGAATTGTACTGAAAAGGAAATTGTTTTTTCGAACTTAAAATAATAACAGATTTATTTTAAAATAATTTTTTTAAAATATTTTCATAAAACAAAATTTAATAAATCGTAATTAACTTATCAAAATTTTGTGGAGGAGCAACAAAACTTTCAAATAACATACTTTCGGCGTAAGTGAAAATTTCATCATTAGCATTACGAATTTAAAATTTAAAACACGAGATTGGATTTTGCGACAAGGCTGGATCATGAAGAATACTTCTTCGCATGGTTCTAGGGTCTGGGATTCCTTTTAACCAGTTTTTTTTTCCTTCCCATGTACGACTGCAGGAATTTTCCTGCAGTTGACGCCACCCTGCATTATGCGGGATACGTGTGATGTATAAAAAAAAAAAAAAAAAATTATTATTATTATTATTATTTGTTATTAATATTATTATTATTATTATTATTATTATTATTATTATTATTATTATTATTATTATTATTATTATTATTATATATTATTTATTATTATTATTATTATTATTATTATTATTATTATTATTTGTTATTATTAAGTAGTGGTTATATATTACTATGATTAATCAGTATTTATAATTATTTCTTATACTACATAAAAATCAAAATTAATATCACATTTTACAGTTCCAATTAAGGGTAAGTAATTTCTTCTGAAATATTTTCTGTTAATTCTTCGTATCTTGCTCTATCCCTTTTACTTGTTCCACAATTAAATCCCAAATGTTCTGCAAAGAGAGTATTGATAAGTTTTCCTAAAGACTATTTCTACAATCACTGAGTTTACACGAAGAAAGCGTACGGTTCTACTGATATCTCTCCTGTAGTTCTCAAAATTTATGCTTCAGAGCTTGCTCCCTGTTTTAGAAAGTTATTCGCATATGTCTTTCAACTTCGATCTTCTCTTCTTGGTGGAAATGTTTACTCATAAGGCCGTGCAATAAAAGGTGAACTCTATCAACCATCTTTAATAAAAGGTTAACCTCTCTCAACCCTCTAACCATAGTTCTATTTCTTTAACCTCCATTCTTCCCAAAGTTTTGAATATATCCTTATCAGAAAGATTTTAAAACATCTCAATTCTTCAAATCAGCATTGCTCTTGAGAGAGTTTGTGCTATATCTATCAAGTAGCAAGACCCTGCATCGAAAAGAAGATTGTTCTGAGAATCTCCGAAACTAATGAAACTACAAAAATTTTACAAGATGAAAAATACGTATCTTTCCCAATTATAAATATTCCTTAAATTTGATACTGACAACTATAAGATTAAAATGTTTATTCACAAAATAAAAAATGTCCAAAAATGACTAAAATGTCTTCACCCCCTTAACCTAAGTAATTATAATTCTTATTATATAATTTGATATATAATATTATGGAATGTGACGTAACCCAACCAATCTTTAATCTACCCTAACACGACCTAACCTAACCTAACCTAATCAAACTAAATCGAACCCAATATAACACAACCAGATTTAACGTAATGTCACGTAACTTAACCACGACATATATCTATTTTATTATATTTTCTTTTTCCAAACAACTTTAATTACTTTTCCGTTTTCAATGCTCTTCTTTAGAACAATAATGCATTCCATAATTTAAAAATAAATGTAGTAGTTTTTCTAATTTCAATAACTGTCGATACCTGGGTTATAGTTTAATTAATTCTGAAGAAAAAAAAATGTATTATAGACAGTGCATTTTCGTAAATCAAAGGGATATTTTTAGAGGAGTAGTTTTTTAGTAGGTGCTGACCAAAAATACACACTAACTTTTGAAACACTAGGAAAAACAATTCTTTTCTTTTCTCTATTTACAATCACAATTACAGATTTTGCAAAGTTTTCAATTTAAAATACTGCAAAAAGAAGCAAGAAGAAAAATTTATTAATAAACAATTTAAATGAAACTATTTCTCTTCAAACGCCAGTTCATCGTTCAAGTCTATACCCCTAACAATATTTTCATATATATATATATATATATATATATATATATATATATATATATATATATATATATATATATATATATATATATATATATATATATATATATATATATATATATATATATATATATATATATATATATATATATATATATATATATATATATATAATATATATATATATATATATATATATATATATATATATATATATATATATATATATATATATATATATATATATATATATATATATATATATATATATATATATATATATATATATATATATATATATATATATCCGCAAACTAACACGGTATCATCAGCAAACAACAAGGCACTTACCTCCCATTATCATTTTCCACTTCTCAACCTAATACCCTTCCCTTCCGTCTCCATTCCCCTAACAATACCATCCATTAACACATTAAACAACCATGGAGACATAACATACTAATACCTCAGTCCAACTCCCACTTTAAACCATTTAGTCAGTTCCCTCTTCACCCTCACCCTCGCTCTACAGTTCTCCTAAAATGATTTAATTCCATTCAATAATTTACCTCTCACTCCCCTCTCCCTTAGAACCTCAAACAATTTCTTCCTACAAACTCTATCATACGCCTTTTCCAAATCCACAAAGCAAATACCATCTCTATCTTTCTCACGCAATTTTTCACCAATCATTCTCAGTGTAAACACCTGATCCACACATCCCCTGCCTTCTCTATAACCTCCTTTTTCCTCCCACACTCTATCTCTTGTCAATTCTTTCACTTTCGATACTAAAACTATCCCATAAATTTTCCCTACTACTCAACAAGCTTATCCCCCTATAATTCTTACACACCATCTTATCCACTTCCCTTTATATATCGACACTATTCAAGCATCTTGCCACTCCTGAGGCACTTTTCCCTCTCCCCAACACACATTAAACATTCTCACCAACCAGTCAACTATCACACCCGCTCCCACCCTTATCATCTCCCCATATGTACCATCCATTCCTGCTGACTTTCCCTTCTTCACCTTTCCCACAGCTACTTTTACTTCCTCTCTACTAATACACCCGCCTTCTTCTAACAACATCTCCTCATTTTTCTCCACTACTCCCTCGCTTCCTACTCCCGTCAAAAAATCACTAAAGTGTCTCTTCCATCTCTCCTCCACCTCCCTCTCTCCTTGCACCACATTACCATCTTCCCCCCCTCACTACCCCTCCTCAACCCTCTCACTCTCTCCTCACTTTATTTACCTCCTTCCAAAACATCTTACTCTTTTCCTTAAAATTCTCTGAAAATTTCTACACCACTCCTCTCCCACTCTTCCTTTTCGCTCTCTTCACCTCCCTACACCCCTTTCCTAATACTCTTCCCAA
>SEYY01007377.1:0-2500 GCA_009176605.1 Armadillidium nasatum
CCCAGTTGCTTTCTCTTTATATGGGTGTTGCTTGCCCCTGTATGGAGTACGCCTAACACAACTGGGATGGTTACACACATTTAGCTCTTCTCGAAAAGGAGTCTAGGACTTTTCGTCTTATAAACTTTTTTGCTCTTACTAACTCTCTTCAATCTCTTTCTTCGAATCGTTACGTCACTTTCTCCATACTATCGCTATTACAACGGACACTGCTCTTCTGAACTCTCTCGTCGCATACCTCCTCGTTTGAGAAGAGCTCGTGCGACTCATATTTCTTCACAGTTTCATCCTTTCTCTGTCCACCTCTCTGACCTCAGAGTCAATGATACATGCACTCTACTGGCAAAGTCTGGAACACACTCGCTTCATCTATTTTCCCAATTTCCCATGACAAACACTTTCAAACGCCGCATTTCGGGACATGTCGGCCTTTAATCTGATCAGGATTCCGAATTGCTCCTTTCTTTGGTGGAAATTTGGTATATATATATAGTAATTATATATATTATATATATATACATATATATAGTATATATATAATATAATATATTATAATATATATATAATATATATATATATATATATATATATATAATATATATAATTTATATAAAATGTAGTAATAAATAATAATATAATAATAATAATAAAATAATAATAAAATAATAATAATATAATAATAATAATATAATTTATTTTGATATAATATATATATATAATATATATATATATATTATATATATAATATATATATTATATATATATATATATATAATATATATATATATATATATATAAAATATATAAAAAAATAATAAAAATAAAATAAAATGAAATAAAATACACGTGATATCTTTTATTTGTTGGTTTGAACCTTGTACACACACAAGAATATCATTTATCTTTTATCACTAAGTAAAAAACTTACACTGATAAGTAGGTCTTTTTGCTTCATTTATATTAGTATATCTTCTTTTCCGATATGAAATAGTTGGTGTGCAAAAGGCTCTCAAGCCTCTCATGCCTCTTTAAAAAAAGTTTAATTTAAATAAAAGCAAAATAACTTAAATATTCTTATTATTAAGTGTAATTATTGCAATAAGTTGCAAGTGTTTGCATATCATTAATACTAATTATCTATCAAGATTGCTAAAATTAATCCAACCTTTAACAAAGGTTTCCTGGTTTCAATTAAGAGGTGGAAGCCTATTTTTAGCTGAAGTTTCGCGCTTTAGTGATTATATTTTTTAGTGAAATTTTTAACGTCTTTAAATAGTACTAATCATTACATAACTTAGTTATAAATTATAATTGTCGTGATTAAAATGCTAATAATTTTCAGCATTTACGAATTGAATTTGTATACGACAAAGTGGAAAACTTTTGGTAAAAGCTGTTCCTGCTTTCCTCCCTTTCACCTTACGCCACCAAGTAGTAGTCTGCATGATTCATCATTCACTTTCTGATTTTCATGTGTAGGAATTAGACTAGTCGTACACATAAGGATTCTAAAATGATTGAGCTTCGAAGTTTTAAATTTTAACTTATTTCTTTTCATTAAATTGTACTTTTGTATTGATGACCTACGTTAAAGTTTCCCAAGCTGTTTAACATCATCTGCTTCCCTTTTTGAAGTTTTCTGCTTCCAAAACATCTCATTAAATTTTTCATTTCATCTTAAGGATATTTTTTTTTAAATCCAATTTGTCATTTAAATTTAAATGTACTACATTACCTTACTAGTATTATTACTAGTTCCATAATTAACGACAGGATCTATGGGCTGGTTTTGTTTCTTAGATTGTAAGGGCTTTTTTTTTTTTTTTGGCATTCTAAGTCTGGATCGTCGTCCTTTCACATTGGATTCTCATATAATTCTTAAGTTCATTACTTTGGACTCATTTTCAACGTCTTTCCTTAAAAGAGGTTTTTTTTCCCCCTAAAACAAGATATACCTAAATTACTGCATGATATTTGCAGTAAATGTTGGAAGAAATATGGGTTATTGTGAAACTGCAGTAATTATCTAAAGTCAGTTTCAACATCGCTGTTATATTCTAGAAGAATGAGTTTTGGTCTATTATTTGGTACGACATATACTGCAACTAGATAACTACACTGCAGTATTATCCGTACAGTAAAGAAGTCGCAATTCCAGTTAACATTTTCTCTACAAGTTCTACATATTATGAATATTTTAAACTTTAGCTTTTAACAGTCGTCAGAGCCACAAATAATCAATTTTTGATGCTTGTTTCGTAAACGAATGTGCATTCCATCAGGCTACAAGTTTTTCCTGTTTTAGTATTTCTACAACAATTTATGTAGTTAATTGCATTTTTATAGACAGGTGAAACTCTTGGGATTGCAGTAAACTTGGTAATAAATTGTATAGTAATTTACGTACGTCCGATCTTAGCTTTTAAAATTTAGTTAATTAAAACTGAAAACAATTTTCTCGTCTCTTAATTTATATATTTGGTCGGTCCGTTTGTATTTT
>SEYY01007377.1:10000-12500 GCA_009176605.1 Armadillidium nasatum
TGTGGGTCGGGGACCCAACTCTTGAACACCCCACCAACCTCTTTTCCCAACCTTAACCCATTTTGAAAAAGTTATATATATATATATATATATATATATATATATATATATATATATATATATATATATATATATATATATATATATATATATATATCCCCCGGGCGTTTGTGTGTGTGTTTGTGTGTGTGTGTGTGTATGTGGACCCCGATGAGCGCGCAACCCCATGACGGTTTTACAATGGATCCCTGTGCCGCCCTAGCGGACCCCGGCTACTTCACAGCGGACCCCTTCGCGTAGGGCGACCCATGGCGGCTCCCGACGTCCCAGGGCTATAAAATACCCTCTGGTTCCTTCCTCGGGAGTTGAACCATCGCATGTAGCGATTGAGAGCAATTTATTTATGGTAGTTATTGAAATGTTAAAAATAACTCGCATATATATATATATATATATATATATATATATATATATATATATATATATATATATATATATATATATATATATATATATATATATATATATATATATATATATATATATAAATGGTTAGATAGATAGGTGCATGCATGCATGCATGCATACATACACACATTCATACATGCATACATACATACTTACATACATACATACATACATACATACATACATACATACATACATACATACATACATACATACATACATACATACATACATGCTTTATATATATATATATATATATATATATATATATATATATATATATATATATATATATATATATATATATATATATATATATTGGTTATTTTTTTAACAAGCTGATACGGAATGGTGGGTGCTACCCCTTACGGACCGGCTGGGTTAACGTTTCCTTGAGTAGGTGTGGGGTTATAGGATATGATGTGATATATTATATATATATATATATATATATATATATATATATATATATATATATATATATATATATATATATATATATATATATATATATATATAAAAATAATGTTTGTTCTTGAAGACTTGGACGCTAAACTGAGAAGAGGAGAAGAAATAGAGACAGAGTACCTACTATCCCTGTTATATAAGAGTACGAAAAAATGTTAAAAACAGTAGATGAATATTGTAATTCCTGAGAATTATGTATTAGTAGCGAATATATAGTTTAAAGTCCCTTTCACCGCATCTGTAAATAGAGGAATAGTATAATGCATGTGCTGAAGTATACTTTATTAAAGAATTATGATGTATCGTAGACATACTATACTAAGGTTAGGTTGTGTTCCAACAGGAAAGGTTACATTTGTTAGGTAAACAATATTGATTTGTTTGGTAAGACCTTCGAAGTTAAATTTGTTAGGTTACTATGTTTAGGAGTGATGAGAATAAAATATATTAGTTTGAAAATATAAAATGTACGCTTATTGAAACATAAAATAGCTATGTAATGTTGAGTTTTGTATATTACTTATAAAACATGCTTCGTATGTTCTGTGAAACATGTTGAAAGAATGCTAACTTTTGTATTTAACTATACTTCATACCTAAACATATAAATTACGATCGAGATTATAACATGAAAATAGTTGGTATTTCATGTTTAATATGAAATATTTACCTCGTATTTGAAATATGTTAACTTGAAAATGTATGAATAGCTAATGTTAGTAAAGAATACAGCTCGTAACAGTTCAATACATGAAAATAATTCTTTTTTTATGTATATATATATATATATATATATATATATATATATATATATATATATATATATATATATATATATATATATATATATATACGGAGTTTTGAAGCAGGTGTATTCTTTGATCAGTCTTTTGATAAATAAAAATGCTATGTATATATGGTTTTTCGTCCTAGCTGATTAGAATCATTGGTCATTCCGCTATTTTAAAGAGCATTTTTTCCAGGTGTATTGTTTCCTTACTTTCACATTTTAAGTAGAAGTAATTAGGTAGTAATGTATTCTTTAGGTAATGCTTTAAGTTTGTGGTGGAATGGGTAGCACTTTATCCTAAAAAGTGACAAAATACAGCCAGTGAATAATTATTGTGGTGTACTTCTGATTTGTAAATTGTTGGAATCTTTCCTTACTTCACCCTCTCTCTCTCTCTCTCTCAATATATTCTCTCATTAGAGGGTATAAAAGGTTTGCTTCATACGGGACAGGCTTGTATTCATCTTGAGTTAAACTGTGTTACTCTATACTGTTACTGGTATATATATATATATATATATATATATATATATATATATATATATATATATATATATATATATATATATATATATATATATATATATATATATATTACATGTAAGTTATCTTTTTTTTTTTTTTTTTTTTTTTTATATAGAAAAAATAATAATAATAATAAAATAAAAACATGATTGAAATTGAATTTCTACATTATATTTTGTCTCACGCTTTAAGGGAATTAGGTAAGATATTTCTTATCCTCATGTGTGTGTGTGTGTTTATGTGTGTGTG
>SEYY01007377.1:15000-18727 GCA_009176605.1 Armadillidium nasatum
TAAACATTAAGTTTTTAAATATTAATTGAAAATTGAAAAATTAAAAATTGGAAACTAAAAATTATGAAATTGAAGAAAATATAAATTGTAAAAAAAAAAAAAAAAAAAAAACTTTATTATATTATTACATTACGTTATGATAAAATTGAAAATAATGTTATGGAAAAATGAAACAATTATCAGCTAAAAGTACGAAACGACATCTGGATATTGTAGCTAATTATTTGAACATAAGTTACAGTAATGCAGATTCTTCCGCATATATTCATATAACCGTCATGTTTGAAACATCAAACTATTACATTTTAACTGGTATATGCTAGAACCTGCGCTTGCTGCCTGAAATATAAGGTTAAATATTAAATCGGTGTCTGGCAACTTTAATATATGTACATGAAAAAGTATCAACAAAGATATTTAAACTATAGTTTGGTCAAAAATCTCGTAATATCTTCTATATATGCATGTCTTAATATTTACTGTGCTTCCCGGCATTCAATGCGTACAAACGAATGGAGAGGGTTGCTATGCCTCGTGGCTCGATACACGTCATGGAAGCCCTCAAAAGAAAGAACAAGAGAGGTCTCCGACCTCTAAAAGCACCAAAGGAAACCTAATCCATCCAGGAAAGAACCTAGGGGGACTCCGTTCCCCCCTTCAACAAAAAGGAAGCTCCGTCTTCCAAAACAAGTCAGCTCCGACTTCCATTCAATCAGACAGGTCCTGAGGGGGGGCTCCGTTCCCCTTCAAAACACGGAAGCTCCGGCTTCCATCCATCCAGAAAAGAACAGACTCCACTCCCTTCCAAAAACACGGAAGCTCCGGCTTCCATCCATCCAGGAAAGAACAGAGGGGGCTCCGATCCCCTCCAGGGGACCCCCGGATACGCCACCAAACCCCAATTTAAGGGGGATTCTCATCAATTACTTATATAAACCTCTATTGATCATTAATATACCATTAGATGCCTGAAAAAAAAAAAATTATGAACTAGCTACTTTCGATAGAATCTTGCATTTGCATATATATATATATATATATATATATATATATATATATATATATATATATATATATATATATATATATATATATATATATATATATATATATATATATATAATAATATAATAATAATAATAATAATAATAATAATAATAATAATAATAATAATAAATAATAGTAATATTAATAATATTAAAAAATTTTAGGTCTTCGGTACCCGCTCTATAGTACAAATTTGAACGAATATGTGTGATATGAAACTAATCCGAAAATTTAAGAAAATTCATATCTTTTAAAATACCCTAAGGCTAAAAGGGGCGGGGCGAACACAAGGTCACGCAACCTTTCTCAAACTTGTAAAGAAAGAAGATAAAATTATCAAAATGATTCAAGAAAGAAGTTTTAAAAATTTGAGAATGTTGGCTATGCCAACAAACCCCTAATAAAGGGGTGTCCCTCCCCCATTAAGCACACAAACCATCACCCTAACTTTTAACAATTCCCGAGGGATCAGAAAAGAGTATAAGCCAGTAGCAAATCATCTCATAAAACAATGTGAGATTGTACAGGTTGCCAGATTTAGCTACTTTTCGACAGAATCTGGCACCTGCCGAAAGCGCCCCTATACTACTATATATATATATATATATATATATATATATATATATATATATATATATATATATATATATATATATATATATATATATATATATATATATATATATATATGTATATATATATATATATATATATATATATATATAGTATATATATATATATATATATATATATATATATATATATATATATATATATATATATATATATATATATATATATATATATATATATATATATATATATATTATATATATATATATATATATATATATATATATATATATATATATATATATATATATATATATATATATATATATATATATATATATATATATATATATATATATATATATATATATATATATATATATATATATATATATATATATATATATATAGCTATTCCCTTTTTCTTCTATTGATTCTAATTTCATCATTCACCCTTTCTCTCTCTCTCTCTTATATATATATATATATATATATATATATATATATATATATATATATATATATATATATATATATATATATATATATATATATATATATATATATATACCGCTTTCTGTCACCTAATATTTTCTTTCTTTCTATCTTTCTATCTATCTATCTATATATCGAAGTGTCTATCTCAATCTATTTATCTATCCATCTATCTATCTATCTATCTATCTATCTATCTATCTATCTATCTATCTATCTATCTATCTATCTATCTATCTATCTATGTACCATCTATCTATCTATCTATCTATCCATCTATACATCTATCTATCTCTCGTTTCAGCACTTCAAATTGTTATTATATTTCAAATTACATACCTTTCTTTCGTGATAATTATAATATAAATCGTTTCATAATAAAGTGAAAATAAATTTATAGAAAAAATATAAGGAAAATTATAAACGTAAGAATTTTTTTCCCGAACAATAGCGTAAATAGCGTAAATTATTATTATTACCTTTATTATTATAATAAATTTTACATTGAGATAAAAATAAATACGTTAACTTATTATTATTATTTAAATAAGTAATCAAGCAAAAAATCAAAATTTAAAAGTATACTTATTTAAAATATATATATATATATATATATATATATATATATATATATATATATATATATATATATATATATATATATATATATATATATATATATATATATATATATATATATATATATATATAAATATATATACCCTTGAATATTAGGAAAAGCAGATATTTTTAAAAGATTACGTAATCTAAACTGATATAAGGATGTGGTCAGTATATAAAGCCCTCCATTTTTACAAACTTATATTATTCCTTTTACAAACTTTTTCTGGAAATACACAGTAGCATCCCATTCCAATACTATCAAAAATGGATTCTGCTTCATCACGTACAGCTAACAGAAAAGTCCTCGAAGTGAGTTCAATAATATCTTTCTTCTTCATTATTGGTGATGTAAAATTTACTCATCAGATTAAAGATGATGGCTATCAATACGTCTCCTGTGTGACAAAGCCTGGCAAGAAAATAAGACCTCTGTTCATTCATTTTCTACAGATTTACGATATTTTATTCTTGTGGAGTAAAGACTTAGATTCTCAGGTTTATGGGTACAAGATTCCTGATTATCAAATTTCAACCGACATTCCATTAGAAAATAGTAAAAAATTAATAATATCGTATGATGCTACTTCTGCAAACGAAAAATTTTCAGTTGAATTGAATTATTACGACGGCGAATATGATGTTTTGAGATCAAGTGGAAGTAAATTTGTTTTGAATGGTGAATCACAAATAAGAGCTTTTAAAGAAGCAAGAAATGAATTCAGAATTAAAGATTGACATGGGCATTTGCATTTGCCAATTACTTGGAATATGGATTCGATGTTATCTACCAGCTGTATTCGGAAAATAAGAAGAAAAATCCTGATGTAGTACTTGAAAACGCTGTAGTCCTCTATAAGTCAGAAGGATTTTGTAAATCGCTGGAGAGTGAAGAACGAAGAAGTGCATCGCCTAAAGAACGTGTCAAACTGTCAATTTTCTGGTTCAGTTTGCTAGAATACATTAAAAGAAGATGCCAAACACGATTTCT
>SEYY01007378.1:0-13494 GCA_009176605.1 Armadillidium nasatum
TATATATATATATATATATATATATATATATATATATATATATATATATATAATATATAGTAATATAGTATGAGCCTGGCCCATTAAAATGCCTGCTGGTATCCGGAAACCGTGGGGCCCGTGAACCCTAGGATCTTCCTCGAAAGATCCAACTGACAGGACGATAGTCCTTCCTGGGGATGAAGATTATTATATTATATTTATATATATTATATATATATATATATATATATATATATATATATATATATATATATATATATATATATATATTATATATATATAATATAGATTAGAGGTGGACCGATAGTAATTTTTTACTATCCGCGGATGCGGATGCGGTTGCGGATATTCAATTGCGGATATCCGCAGATGCGGATGCGGATGCGGATAGTTTAATTTTTTAAGAGTTTTTGCCATAGATTTTTGGAATTTTAAATATAATATCCAGAATCTTTGTTACCAGGGTGTGGGACGGGAACCTAACTCTTGAACACCCCACCAACCTCTTTCCCCAACCTCCACCCATTTGGAAGAAGGTTATATATATATATATAATATATATATATATATACTATATATATATATATATATATATATATATATATATATATATATATATATTATATATTATTATATATATATAACGTATAGCCAGTAATTCAGTATTACCTTCACACTTCACAGTTTCACATATTCCATTTGAAGTTAATAATTGGTAAGTTATTTTTTAGAAATAAAAGCTTTTGGGCTCTTTCAGGTGAAAGTTTGGTTCGCTTTTCGTCGTAAATGAGGCCTGCTCCACTGAAAAGACGCTCACTAGCAACACTAGTTGAAGGACATGCTAAATAAGTCCTTGCCAGCTCAGCAAGAAAAGGGAAACTTTTGCAATTATCTCTCCACCAAACCAGTTGGTCTTTATCTGCCTCCAAACGTGGGAGTTTCAGATAATTTTCAATAATCGATATTGTATCATTTGACACTTCTGACTGTGATTCTTCATCGCTGCTGGAAGCTAGAAGATCTTTCATTGATTTAACAATGCTTAAGCTAACAGATTTTGTTTCTTTTGTATCTGAGAGCTTTTGCTTTTACTTGAAAGGCGTTATTTTAGCTGTTTCTATCATCTCATCGCATAAGCATCCTAATTTGATTTTAACATTCATAGAAACAAGTGGTTTAAAAAATCTTGTTTTGTACCTATTATCTAAAAAGGTTGCAATTGTATAAGCATCATCATTTTCCAGGTTTTCAAATCTGTCGTTCATCTCCTTCATTAATGTTTCAGTCATCCTTGAAACTCCCTTAGACTTAATAACATTTGTTAACACAACTTTCAATGTTGAAACAAGTGGTATCACATCTGACAAACATGATTCAGCTGAACTTATAGTCTTTGTTAATTCTTCAAATAGCTTAAGGATATTAATACAATTATTAAAAAGGTCATTTTCGTCAGCTGTTAGAGGCTTTATTTTTGTGCTGCTTGAAGCATAAAGGCAAATGGCCTCATTAATTTCTCTCATCCTCTCAAGCATATGCAAACTACTCCTAGACATATGGGACGGTGCACCCGATCCTCGTGGGCATCAACGATTCAAGATTTTCTAGATGTGTTAAGGAGAAAAAAAAATTGATTTTTTTTTGAAGATATTCCAGCGTGTTAGAATATCTTGCATGACAGAAAGTGGACGAAAATTTAATCTTTTTTGTATTTCCTTCAGCTCATTTTGGGCTACAACGGAGTGATTGGAATGTGTAGCAATTAACCTACATTTGGTTATTAAATCGGATGTACATTTTTGACTCATAATGGAATTTTTAACTACTATCTGAGTTTGGTGTGCAAAGCAATCTACATTTTTCCCTCTTTATATTAGAGGTGGACCGGAAAGTTATTTTTTACTATCCGCAGATGCGGATGCGGTTGCGGATATTCAATTGCGGATATCCGCGGATGCGGATATTTGCAAAATGATGCGGATATCCGCAGTTGCGGATGCGGATGCGGATATCCGGTCCACCCAATATAATATATATATATATATATATATATATATATATATATATATATATATATATATATATATATATATATATATATATATATATATATATATATATATATATATATATATATATATATATATATATATATATATATATATATATATATATATATATATATATATATAATATATATATATATATATATATATATATATATATATATAAGTAATTTGATTATTCTATAATCTATTTTTTTTAATTTTTTCCTTTTACATTCTTTTTTAATTAAGCCATATATTTTTTTGTGTACCCCCAATCGATATCAGGCGTACCCCATGTTGGGAACCGCTGGCGTAGAAGATATATAGCCAAACAAAAAAAAATTAAAAAATGATTAACCTAGCCCAACCTAATGTTAAGAAAACCTTGGCTAACCTAACCTAAACTAATATAACATAATAGGAAGGTTGAAATAGTCTTCAGTGGTAGTTTAGAGTCTTCTAACCAAGTTACTTTGCATTCCGAAAAATAATAAATAAATTTGGTTATATGACATTTTCAATCCATTGTTCTGCATTTTTATATATATTTAATTAATTACGAGCTTTACAACTCAGAAATATTTTAATTAATAACTTTAATTATTCGATCCTAGCTAATTAACTTAATTTTATTTGGAACCTAGCTAAAAATTTAGTTTTAAAATTAAATTCTTATAATAAATTTAAAATTTAAAACTTTTTTACATATATAATAAAATAAAAAAAATTTAAAAATGAATTTTAAATTTAAATTTAAATTTTTGTAAATAGCGGTAACTATAAATTTTTTAAAATAAAAATAATAAGGAAATAAAAGATAATTGAAAATTATTTGGGCATCCATAATGATTTATTCTTGACCTACGTTAAAAAATGTATTATTAAAAAATTAAATTCTTCATTGCAAATTTATTTATCTTATTTTTAATAAATATTTTTTGCAAAATTAAATTCACGAGAGTCTTGTTTTAACATTTTGAATGTAAATATAATAACAATAATAACAATATATATTATATATATAATATATATATATATATATATATATATATATATATATATATATATATATATATATATATATATATATATATATATATATATATATATATATATATATATATATATATATATATAATATATATATATATATATATATATATATATATATATATATATATATATATATAAGTATATATATATATATATATATATATAGATTATATCACCGGCAGAGCCCTTTTCAAGGAGGGGGCACACACAAACTCGTTTAAACACACACACACACCTAACGCACAATCCTCAGCAGGTGGGCGCAGACGGAAGCCTTGAAGAGTAGAAGATTAAATACAGGAGAAAAAATAGATGATGGTGGAGAGTTCCACAGAACAGAGGTGGCTGGAAAGGATTCACCACAACGGGATAGCGTGAGGTTTCCTAAGCCACACACACACACACCAATATATATATATATATATATATATATATATATATATATATATATATATTTTTAAAGAATAATATTAGCAGAATCTAAAATTGGTACAAAAAGTTTCGGTATTTTACCAAATATAGAACAAATACTTGAGAGGGGAAAAACAATTATTAATAAAATAAATAAATAAAATGAGGCATATCTTAAGTAACTCATTGACTCTGCTAAAACATTTATGAAACAAATAAGTTAATACATGAATATGATTATTAATAAATTAAGATAATTTTACAAAAACAAATAATTAACTTAAAAAATTGAAAAAAAACTTTTTAAAAATTTTGAGCAAGTTCTCCATAATAAATTTCGTTTTCTTCAACTTCTATTAAGGAAAAATATTTAAGTGTAACTTTTATAAAAGTTTGAAAAAGTTTTCAGAAATTTAAATATTTTTAAATAAATTTTATTAAATCATTTTACTTATTACTGTCTTTCATATTAAGGGTGTAGACACAAAGAATATATATATATATATATATATATATATATATATATATATATATATATATATATATATATATATATATATATATATATATATATATATATATATATATATATATATATATATATATATATATATATATTGTAGGGATGAACAATTCCGTCCATATACTGAAAACTCTACATTAGCGGTTGGCCCAAAAGCAACTAGAAGACGCACTTTTCAACTAAATTGACTCTACAAATTTCTACCTAAGCTAAAGTCGTTCTTTTTAGTCCTACATCATACGTGCGACCTGTTGTTGACTAGTCATCCTACTTTAGCAAATTATTTCTTAAGTTCTTAAAAGAATTAAGCGAAGAACACTTAATTCTTCGTACCAGTAACCAATAAGCAACCTTCAGCAACACTACAATCTTACAGAGGCTCCAACAGACGCTAGGATAAGTTGCAGACACCTTCGGCAAAGACTGCACCAAACTACATAATTACCATCTCTCTGCGTTCAGCTGCAGTTCCACGCCGACCTGTTAACTATAGATTGGGTCCTGGTATTATTTCATTGCTATCATCTGGTCTCTTGAATAAAAGGACCAGAATACCCAAATTGTTTCACTAAAAATCCTCTACTTGCAACCAACGACAACAATATATATATATATATATATATATATATATATATATATATATATATATATATATATATATATATATATATATATATATATATATATATATATATATATATATATATATATATATATATATGTAAGATTGAGCATGACGGTTATCTGGGGTCAGAGAGTTGGATAGAGAAAGGATGAGACTGTGTAGAAAGAGGAGTCTCGCTAGCCCTTCTCAGTCGAGAAAGTTCAGAAGTGAAGTCTCCATTGTAATAGCGATAGTATAGAGAGAGTGACGCAACATTTCGACGGGCAGAAAGAGATTGGAGAGAATTAGTTAGAGCAGGAGGGTTGATAAGGCGAAAATCCTAGACTCTACCTTTTCTAGGAGAGTTGTATGGGTGGAACCATCCTAGATGTGGGATGTGTGAGGCGAACTCCATTTTTTATTTTTTTTATAAATAAAAGTTCACATCTCACGGGCATTCCCTATTCGAGGAGAGGAACTTTCTAGGTAGTATATACCTAGGATCCCGAAGTGGGATCGAACCGGCGCCCTCAAGCACGTGAGTCAATCACCCTACCGTTCGAGCCACGGTAGACGGCTTCGAGCCACGGTAGACGGGGGCGAACAACACTCCTATTCAGAACAAGCAACTGGGGTGGAATGAAGAAATGCTATAGGCGCCTCAGAACACCCAACCTCTTAGAAACTTGTTTAGAAAGAGAAATAATGTGATATTTCCAATAAAGATCATAATAAAAAGAATTACCAAGAATATTAAGGAGAGATGAAAGTTTGAGTTGTGTGTTTTCGAAGATATCATAGTTGTGGGGAAGATTGTGTCGAGCAGAGAGATGAAAATATCCATATCCCGCATGATGCAGGGTGGTGTTGAATAAAATGCAGAAGGGAAATTCCTGCAAGAGATAAAAAAAAAATTGTGAAAAGGTTTCCCAGCCTCTAAAACCATTATAAAATCCTGTCGCCTAATCCAAACTCGTGTTTTGAATTTTATATTCAGAATTCTAATATTAAACTTTCCATTTAAGCCGAAAGTATGTTATAAGAAAGATTTGTTACTCAACAAGAGATTTTGAAAAATTATATATATATATATATATATATATATATATATATATATATATATATATATATATATATATATATATATATATATATATATATATATATATATATATATATATATATATATATATATATATATATATATATATATATATATATATATATATATATATATATATATATATATATATATATATATATATATATATATATATATATATATATATATATATATATATATATATATAACAGAAAAATATAATACATGTGCAATTTTTCGCACTTTTCAAATAATAATAATAATCATAATAATAATAACTAAAATAATAATAATAAAAAATAACAATAATAATAATAATAATAACTGAAAGAATACCTTTGCATTGCAATTTATAATTTCTGTTCTACATCACAAATCAGTTTTTCTCTAAAAGTCAAATGAATTACAGAGGAAAATACTTTGGAACATTTTGAAGAAAAATTCTCAATTTTTCAAGAGTGAAATCTTTAATTAGTGAAATAAAATATTTAAATCTGCATTTTGTAATTATTTGTAAAGTTTTATTAATTTTATAAAATAATTATACATTTTTTCCATTTGAAATATTTTTCTTAATTTATTTTATTAATAAGCAAAATGGGACAAATATGAAGCAACAAAAATTTTCACAAATATGTTAAGAGTTTATAGAGCTTTAATTAAGCTTCTAATTTGTTTGTATGTGTGAGTGACAGTTACGAGAAAAATAGTTTTAACGCGTTATATATTAATTATTATTTGAAAAAATTTTTTTTTAAGTATCCCATTTCCCCAATATGATGACCTTTCAAATGTCTAAAGGAGCCAAGTTTTGTACTTTAATATATATATATATATATATATATATATATATATATATATATATATATATATATATATATATATATATATATATATATATATATATATATATATATATATATATATATATATATATATATATATATATATATATATATATATATATATATATATATATATATATATATATATATATATATATATATATATATATATATATATATATATATATTATATATATATATATAATATATATTATAATATATATATATATATATATATAATATATATATATATATATATATATATATATATATATATATATATATATATATATATATATATATATATATATATATATATATATATATTATATATATTATTATATTTTATATTATATTATATTATATATATATATATATATATATATATATATATATATATATATATATATATATATATATATATATATATATATATATATATATATATATATATATATATATATATATATATATATATATATATATATATATATATATATATATATATATATATATATATATATATATATATATATATATATATATATATATATATATATATATATATATATATATATATATATATATATATATATATATATATATATATATATATATATATATATATATATATATATAGCTGAACTCTTGGCTCATACTTTGAATTTATTTCAAAATTAAACGATTCCATCGTTATTCCGCTACTTTTAACTGAGTAAAAGAATCACTCAAGATAATACAACAGTTAAAATGTTTGTAATTTGATAGAAACACACACACATATATATATATATATATATATATATATATATATATATATATATATATATATATATATATATATATATATATATATATATATATATATATATATATATATATATATATATATATATATATATATATATATATATATATATATATATATATATATATATATATATATATATATATATATATATATATATATATATATATATATATATATATATATATATATATATATATATATATATATATATATATATATATATATATATATATATATATATATATATATATATATATATATATATATATATATATATATATATATATATATATATATATATATATATATATATATATATATATATATATATATATATATATATATATATTTTTTTTTTCACAGAACGCCACCGCTCACGGGCAGAGCCCTTTTCAAGGAGGGGGCACGCACACATAGAGAAGATTCATTTAAACATACACACCTAACGCACAGCCCTCAGGTGGGCGCAGACGAAAGCCTTAAAGAGTGGAAGATTAAATACAGGAGGAAAAATAGATGAAGGTAGAGAGTTCCACAGAATAGAGGTGGCTGGAAAGAAAGAGGTACCACAACGGGCTAGCCTGGGATTTCCTACGTCCATACAAAATTGGTGAGAAAGCAGGGCACCCCTTGCGCAACGAGGACGACACAATGGTGGAGGAATGCGAGAGGCCAATTCCCTCGAGCACCTGCCATTGTAGTACCTGCAGAAAAGAGATAGCGCTCCAACGTCACGTCGCAGTGACAGAGGGTCAAGAGAGTTTGAAAGTAGGGGACAGTTAATTAATCTTTTAGCTTTTGACTCAACTCTATCCAGGAGAGAGGAGGAGCCAGAGCCCCCCCAAATGTGAGAACAGTACTCCATACAAGGGCGAATAAGACCCTTATATATTTGGAGTAACTGTTCAGAAGAAAAAAATTCTCGCAACCTGAACAGAACTCCCAGCTTCTTAGAAGCCTCTTTAGCAACCATTGTGATATGTGGTTTCCAAGACAGTTTGTTGTTTATGTTAAGACCAAGTATGTTAATGTTATTTACAGGTGAGACGGGAGAGCCATCGAAGAGGATAGGAAAGTTAGGAGGTGTTTTTGAGAGGGAAATGTGAAGAAGTTGAGTTTTTAAAGAGTTGAATTTCACAAGGTTGCTATGACCCCACCGGGAAATCCCATCCAGATCGGCAAGAATAGAATCGGAAAGTTGAAGACGAGAAGCAAGTCTAGAAGCAAAAGAGGGAGCAGATATGAAATGAGTAGAAGAATGTAGAGTTGAGTCATCAGCATAAGAGTGAATAGAGTTAGAAGTGCAGTGGAGAAGATCGTTAATGAAAAGTAAGAATAAGGTTGGAGATAAAACAGAACCCTGAGGAACACCACAGTTAACAGAAAAGGAGGAAGAGGTCGCTCCATCTACAAGTGCCGAAATGGAACCATGTGAGAGAAAACTAGACAATAGTAAGCAAAGAGAAGGAGGAAACCCAAAGGAGGGGAGCTTGGAGAGCAGTGACTCATGCCACACCCGGTCAAAAGCCTTGGATATGTCAAGCGCCACCACACAAGACTCCCCAAAGTCCCTAAGGGAAGAAGACCATAGATCAGTAAGATAGGAAAGTATGTCACCAGTTGACCTCGAGCGTCGAAAGCCATACTGGTGATCAGAAAGAAGAGAATGAGACTCCAAAGGATCCAGGAAATGAGAGTTGAGAAGAGTTTCAAAAATTTTAGATAGAACACAGGTGAGAGCTATAGGTCTATAGTTAGAAGGGTCAGAGCGACTACCTTTTTTCGGGATCGGTTGAACAAATGCACGCTTCCAGCTTTGAGGAAAAATATTAGTATTAAGGCATAGAGAGTAGAGCTGAACGAGGACAGGCGCCAACTCGGAAGCACACTCCCTCAGAACACGAGGGGGAATGCCATCCGGGCCACTGGCCTTCCTGACGTTCATAGATTTCTGGATCCCATGCACCTGATCATGAGTAATTACAGGCAGAGGCATGGGACACCTGAGAGGAGAAGGAGTAGGAGGAGGGATGCCTGAATCGAGCAGGGTGGAATTAGATTAAAAAAGGAGGCCGAAGAGATTGGCCTTTTCAGAAGGAGTATTAGCAACAGAACCATCAGAGCAAATAAGAGGAGGAAAGGCAGATTTACAGAAGTTGTTAGAGATATTTTTGACAAGAGGCCAGAAATTTTTATCAGTAGGAGAGCTATGGAGGTCAGCGCACTTCCTTTTTATGAAAGTACGCTTAGTCCGTCGAAGAACATCCCTGCAACGATTCCGAGCTGAATGATAATTAGAAAGAGTGATAGGAGAAAGAGAGTTTTTCCATTCACGATAAACACTTTCTCTCTCACGTAGGGCAAAAGAACAGCCGTCATCGAACCATGGATTTTGAGGAGAAAAAGATTTAATTGAAGATGGAATGAATCTGCCCATCTCGTCAAGGATTACGGCCCCTACCTTTTCAGCAGAGACAGAAGCGTCCCCCGAGACAAAGCAAGATTCACTCCAATGGTAGTTAGCAAAGAAGCGGCGCATTGACCCCAAATTAGCCCAATTAAAGTGCCAAAAAGTGTACAGAAAGTATATATATATATATATATATATATATATATATATATATATATATATATATATATATATATATATATATATATATATATATATATATATATATATATATATATATATATATATATATATATATATATATATATATATATATATATATATATATATATATATATATATATATATATATATATATATATATATATATATATATATATATATATAATTTATATATAAAATAATAGTTACCAACTTATTTAAGTTATCCTTATTTTTTCGTTTTCGGTGATGCCCGATATTTGGTGACGTAATAACTTAATTTCTATAAACTTAAGTTTTCAGAATTGCAAAATTAATTTTTTTATAGTAAAATCTAAAACTGAAGAACAATAATTATGTAAATCCTTTCATTTTTAGATATTATTTATTTAAATAAGTATTTACAATTTAAACTTATGCGTTACGTCACAGTCAAAAATAGGTAAAGAAAACTGCTGAATTTAGGTATTCATATATATAAATTTATATATAATTTAAAATATATTTTATCTCTCCCATATTGTTTCCCCAATTCTGTATAGAATTCTTCTCTAATATATATATATATATATATATATATATATATATATATATATATATATATATATATATATATATATATATATATATATATATATATATATATATATATATATATATATATATATATATATATATATATATATATATATATATATATATATATTCCAAGGGCATATGTTTTCTTTTCAGGCAGTGGCGGTTCTTTGGGTGGGCTAACCAGGTAACCGCTCAGAACCCCATGCTCAGAAGGTGCCGGTCTCCTTGAAAGTGTTTCGCGAAAATACAATTTTCCCATCAACAGAATTGTAGCTTGAGAGTTTGGATATATATATATATATATATATATATATATATATATATATATATATATATATATATATATATATATATATATATATATATATATATATATATATATATATATATATATATATAGGCTTAGGTGGAGATTGTTTCTGAGTTTCGATATTTTTTATTTCGATATTTTTTTATGTCGATATTTCAGTTTAATCGATATTTTCATACCTATACTTAGCCCTAGGCTACAATGTCGTGCAAACGTTCTTGTGTACGTTAGGTCTCTTTTACGGCAAATTCTTGTGTAGGTTAGGCCTCTTTTTACGGCAATTTCGGTAGTTCAGGTTATGATAAGTCGAATTAGGTTCTGCTAGAAAAGTAAGTAATAATAATTGTGTCTATGTCTAGTAATAGTACCTCGTACCTCTGAAAACTCTCTTGTTTACGATAGGCTTCTCCGATATTTTCGATTTTCGATATTTTTTAACAATCGAAACTCAGAAACAATCTCCACCTTTACCATATATATATATATATATATATATATATATATATATATATATATATATATATATATATATATATATATATATATATATATATATATATATATATATATATATATATATATATATATATATATATATATATATATATATATATATATATATATATATATATATATATATATATATATATATATATATATATATATATATATATATATATATATATATATATATATATATATATATATATATATATATATATATATATATATATATATATATATATATATATATATATATATATATATATATATATATATATATATATATATATATATATATATATATATATATATATATATATATATATATATATATATATATATATATATATAGAGAGAGAGAGAGAGAGAGAGAGAGAGAGAGAGAGAGAGAGAGAGAGAGAGAGAGAGAGAGAGAGAGAGAGAGAGAGCCACCACTGCAGTTTTCGGTGTTGAGGAGTTCAAGACTTGAAATAATCTCCTATAAAATAGGGCAGAGCCCATAAGTTGTGAAGGTTTTTATTTATTTATTTTTTTTAAATAAAATTAAAAATTAAAACAGAGTGAGCCAAGTCAACTTTATTATTACCATCAAATTGAAAAACTTTTATAAAATATGTGTTTTTAAGACTGATATCATTTTTAACTGAAACTTTTTTTTATTTTGTTTTTGAAGCATCACGAATTTAAGTTAATGGACAACTAATTTACCTCGGAATAATTTAATTAAATTCGTGTAAGGAAAATTATATAATAGTTACTCTTTTAGTTGAAAAATATATAAAATTTTGTATAGTTTTTGAAGTGTACAAGAAATTGATAAATATTTTTATTTTAAATGTTTAATTTACAATAAATAAAACACAATTTTTATTAAAAAATTATTTCTTAATTCACAGGATTCTAAAGATAATAATTTGTTATTAATTGTACTCTGATTACATTAGCTAATATATTTATGGGTTTCAAAGGCCAAATAAAAATGTATACATTTCCGTTCTTCTTTCCAGTGTTTCTATTATTGATCTTGTTTTGTTTTTTGATTTTCAAATATTCGTTTGAGTTTTGATTTACTACTAACACATTCTTAATTTAATTCTAATTGGAACATTTTTTGCTTACATTGTAAATTAATTGAATTATCAAATATATGAGGCTCTTTTATTCATTTCTAATTTTAAATGTTTAAAGGAAAAAATTAAATCATTTCTCTTGACTTATCATCATATTTTACATCAATGTTTTAAAATCTAAAAACTTAAAAACAGCATTAATTATTATTATTATTATTATTATTATTATTATTATTATTATTATTATTATTATTATTATTATTATTATTATTTTTATTATTATTATTATTATTATTATTATTATTATTATTATTATTATTATTATTATTATTATTATAAAGCTTTATGAATAAATGAATGAATTATTATTATTATTATTATTATTATTATTATTATTATTATTATTATTATTATTATTATTATTATTATTATTATTATTATTATTATTATTATTATTATTGAAACCAAAATCTAAGTAAATTTTGTAATTAAAATATCAGAAAATTATATCATTTTTTATTAATATTTTTATTTTTTTTAACATCACAAACAATCCAAAATATTTAAATAAAATGGTAACAAATTTTCTCTCTGAGAGATCATTCAGTTTAGATAAAAGCGTTAATAGCTTCCTAACTTAATTAAAAAAGAAATGTATATTATTTATATCAGTGTATATTATTATTAATATTATCATTTATTATTTATATAAGTGTATATGATTTATATAAATATGTGTATCTTATTTAATTTTAAAGAATAAACACGCAATTTTATCACAAAATTTAACTTATAATAAATAATTGTTTCTTATTATAAAATTATTTATGTGCGAGTCTAAAAGAAAATTAATTAAAGATGTTTTTGAAAATTGAAGTTTTGTGACATAAAAGTATTTTTGAGTTACAACATCATTTCATTTTTGTTATGATGTGGTTCAATTCGATGTGAATGCGTTGAAGCCGTCGCGCTTCACGGTTCACACTACAACTAATGTATATATTCTGAGTTACCAGAAGA
>SEYY01007379.1:5000-7500 GCA_009176605.1 Armadillidium nasatum
TACCAGTCCTGCCCTTATATCTTCGTTTCAATTTTCTCCCTTTCTAATTCTACAATTGTTTATTATTTTTGCATTTCATAAGTATTTCATAACGTTTGGATAAAACGTTATGAAATACTTTAAGATAAATTTTCGTTAGCCTTTCTTAAGGTAAAGTATTATTTTGGTTTTGAATATAAGAGTGATAAAACTTTGAAGAATATGAATTATTTTACTTGATCTTAAATGAGAATATATGTTAGTTTATTGAATTTCTGTATTTTGTAATAAGTAACCTATGAAGCAAAACAACCTTCAAAACGGGGAAAAATATACGGATTTTGGTTTATCTAAAAGGTCATTATTATATTACTGGTAATATGTTCATTACTGTGTACTGTTCTTGCAATCTTATCAGCGAAATTTTTAATACTTTTGATAAGATACAAAGATTCAACTTAATTGAGAAATTTAGATTTTAAATATTTCTTGAAAAGAAGAATTTGACGATAATCAAACGTTTTTAAAATCTTTTTTTTTTTTTTTTTTTTTTTTTTTTTTTTTTTTTTTTTTTTTTTTTTTTTTTTTTTTTTTTTTTAAGAATTGTCAAAAATATTCCATAAGAAAACTAAAGTGATGATAATAAATGATGATATAAATTATGAATTTAACTTACATGGAAGAGAATTATTAATATTTAACAAATAGTGAAACTTCTTCTTTTGGAATATGTAAGAAAATCATTTCCAGAGATGTAAAAACGGTTGATATTTTATTACATTATAATGCAATTGTAGCATAAAAATAAATAAGATTTTATCTCAGGAAATTTTGCATCATAAACAAAAAAGAAAATTATTTGGTTTATAAAATAATAAATTTTACGACTTAATTATTATATATATAGTATATATATATATATATATATATATATATATATATATATATATATATATATATATATATATATATATATATATATATATATATATATATATATATATATATATATATATATATATATATATATATATATATATATATATATATATATATATATATATATATATATATATATATATATATATATATATATATATATATATATATATATATATATATATATAATATATATATATATATATATATATATATATATATATATATATATATATATATATATATATATATATATATATATATATATATATATATATATATATATATATATATATATGTATATGAATTCCATGTGAATAGGTATAATATATATGTCTTCAGGCAAAAGCTTCAAGCACTCAATTCCTTCATCTGTGAAAAGTCAATAAAATTGAGAATACCGCAAAACCAGAATGAAGATATTCTTCATTCTAGAAATGAAGATTGCAGCGGAATGTCCAAATTGGCTTTCTGATGATTTCACGCATGGCAAGTCAAATTTAAGTAGAACGAAGATCTAAACCAGCCGTGGTCGTTTGTTATTAACGAGCAATGGCAAAAAAATAGTCAGACATTATTTTTTTATTGCAAAGTTTTTCCTTTTGGTATTTTTCTTTTTTATTCACTCTGTTTCTATTTGGTGTTACCTCTGTTCTGTTTGAGCTATTTTGTTCCTTTTGAATTTATATTTTAAAGGTATACTAATGAACGTTTTTAATTTTAAAAAAGAAAACATTTCTAGTTACTACAAAAGAAAAACAAATAAAAAAAATATTTAAAAGAAATTATAAAAAGAAATAAAAAAATAAAAAAATTATAAAAAAATTATTAAAAAAATTAAAAAAAAAATTTAAAATATACTAAAAAAATTATAAATGTATAATAAAAGCATATCTTTCTATATATACTAATGAAGTTTTTCGTTTTAAAAAAGAAAACTTTTCTAGTTACTACATAAAACAAATAACAAAAAAAAAAATTAAAAAATTAATAAAAAAAAAATTTTTTTTTTTAAAATTAAAAAATTTTAAAATTAAAAAAAAAAAAAATAAAAATATATAAATTATAAAAATAAAAAATCTTTCTATAAACCTTACAGTAATTAATCAATTAAACAATTAGGAATTAGAAAAATTAAATTAGGTAATAATTAAATAATAAAACATAAAATAATAAATAAATAATTAAATAATATATATATATATATATATATATATATATATATATATATATATATATATATATATATATATATATATATATATATATATATATATATATATATATATATATATTATATATTTATATATATATATTTTTTTTTTTTTTTTTTTTTTGGCTCTGTTTATTCGATTATGATAAATGGTTCTGTCTTCACAATCGTCGTCATAATCGTTCCCAAGAATATATCGAATTCTTTTTATTTTCTCTTATTATATAAGGATAATAAAATAAAATATTTATATTCTCTTTTGTATTGCATGAGGTTAAGTGTACATATAAAGGAAGGAATATTAGTAATTTATTGCGACGAGAAGGAATATTAATGAGTTAATGATGATAGTAATAATAAAAAATATTA
>SEYY01007380.1:20000-22500 GCA_009176605.1 Armadillidium nasatum
ATCAAATATTTTTTAAAGACTACCACAAAAAACACAACACACAAAAAAAAGCCAAAAAACAAAAAAAACAAAACAAAAGCAAAAAACCATTAAAACCAATTTATCTTAAAGGATAAAAAGCAAAGTCGTTAAGATTTTTAAAACCCTCTTTAAAAAAACCTTCAAATTAATCTTAAAAGCGTCATAAAAGAATTTAAAAAAAAAAAAAATTTTTTTAACCATAACGAATCTGTCCTTTTTTTATGAAGTTGTATCAGTATTAGTATTAGTAGTAGTAATAGTAGTAGTAGTAGTAGCAATACCAAGAATTTCTGTATTTAGTTTTACTATAACTATCCTTTTGCAGGAAAGAAATGAAATGCTCCAACATAATGTACCAAATTTTTTGTTATTTAAGTTGGTACCTAATTAAGCGAAAGTAGCATTACTTCAATTAATTTTCTATATTTTTTTTTACCCTTTAATTTGTCCTTTTTTGTCCTTTTTTTGTATCTAGAAAACTGTACTATTATAATCTTGCCCAAATTTTTGTCCATTAAATTTCATCTAATGGCACACAGTTAAACAATGACCCTCATTTACAACCAGCTTTAAAATTAGGTATTCATGAAGATATCGCATATAAGAGGATAAGAGGAAGAGAGCGGAGGAAGACCCTCACTTTCAGATAATTTATTGCCAAACGTAAAGATTATCACTGACTCTAAACTTGCTATTCTCAATAAAGGAGAAATTTTAAACATTTGTTTTATGCATGTTGAAGGAGATATAAATTCTTTAAGTATATTTACTCTCACTCTTTGTCTGTCTCTCTGTCTGTCTGTCTGTCTGTCTGTCTGTCTCTCTCTCTCACTGTCAGTCTGTCTGTCTGTCTCTTTTCTTCCTAGCTCTATTCCTCTTTCTCATCTATCTCTTCTTCTTCACTCTCTTTATCTTCTCTCTCTCTCTCTCTCTCTTATCTCTATATATATATATATATATATATATATATATATATATATATATATATATATATATATATATATATATATATATATATATATATATATATATATATATATATATATATATATATATATCATGTAACTAATAAATCGTACTAATAAAGCAATTCCAATTACCCATAGCAGTTAGAGTAGCAATAAGTTCAAACATTATGTCTAAGAAAACCATAAAGATTGTCCTATCTACGGTAATGAAGAAGCCCTCCAGGGGAATTCATCTTCTCGTGGAACCCCTACCCCACAAAAAAAGTATCCATATAGTACAAGACTTGAAAATAGAATATTTCACTTATTGTTAACGAAACATCAAAAGCAAGAGAGTTAGCGAACAATATTCGAAAGATGTTGTTACACACAGAAAAAACGACGACATTATATCCCGAACGTTTTACTCGTTTTCGAAGTAGTATCTAAGATACAGTTATGACGTACGTATTCCAGAATGCTCCAAGGCGTTTTAATCTTTGAAGAACCTGAAAAAGACTTGAGTTTATTAGTGCTTTGAAAGAGCTTCTTCAATAAGAGGAGGAGGCATTCAAGAACTCATAACTTGGATAGCTTCTCCTTGAAACCTGAAATGCATATTAAAGAGAACAACGAATGCAAAGCCTTTGAATGAATGGAATGTCTCGTTTGGTTCTTTGATCGAATGGGTTTATGGTAATCTTTAATTGTGAATGACGTACATTAATTTATTTATAACTTTATTATATTTATTTATTAATTAATTAATTAAGTTATTTATTATACTTATTTATTCAACCATTTGTTTATTTATTTTATTTACATTTTATTTATATTAATCTATTTTATTTATATTAATTAAAATTCTTTGACTTTATTTCATTTCCATATTTGATCCTGTAGTTTACTTGTTCATAAAATTTAAGTTTTATTAATAAATTAAAATTTTTTATTTAATTTTAAAAGCATTTGTCCTAAATTTCTTTTTTATCATACCATTATTTCTTTCCCCAATCAATTTCTGTATTGATTAATACATATTTGAATCTTTAAATGATGCTAGTAGATGGATAGATAGATAGATAGATAGATAGATAGATAGATAGATAGATAGATAGATAGATAGATAGATAGATAGATAGAATAAATAGAAATAGATAGATAATAGATAGAATATAGATAGATAGATAGATAGATAGATAGATAGATAGATAGATAGATAGATAGATAGATAGATAGATAGATAGATAAATATATAGATACGTAGACAGACAGATAGATAGACAGTTAGGTAGATAGATTTTATTAATTCTCGATTAAATTTTCCACTCTAAGATCATCGCTCTTGGTTAATCAAGATAAAGTTTAAAATTGGATTAAAATTATTTAAAAAGGAAGTATATAAAGAAATAAAAATTAATTTACTTTTCTTAAAAATATAATTTTTTTCCCTGAATTACAATAAATTCACTTAAAAACTTCTTAGTTCCCTCCGTTCCTCCCCCCCTCTTCCCCACATCCTAAAGCGCTGA
>SEYY01007380.1:27500-30000 GCA_009176605.1 Armadillidium nasatum
AAAGAAGTCATTTCTTTAATATGTGATTTTTATTAAAAAAGCAGGAGAAGAAAAGGTGTTTTCAGGTTTTTTTTTCAGGAGAACGACTGTGACTTGATCGGGTTTTCTATTTACGGTTTTTTTTTCTTTCTCTCTTTTTCTCTATTTTTCTGTTTCAAATAGTTTCTTCTCTCTCTCTCTCTCTCTCTTCTGCTTTATTTCTATTTACGGTTTTTTTCTTTCTCTCTCTCTTTCTCTGTTTTTCTATTTCCAATAGTTTCTTCCCTCTTTATTCTCTCTCTCTCTCTCTCTCTCTCTCTCTCTCTCTCTCTCTCTCTCTCTCTCTCTCTCTCTCTCTCTCTCTTCTTCTTTACTCGTTATGAAATTTTCTCTCTTAATTTTTAATAATTTTAATTTCTTTTTTTCTTGTTTTTATTGAAGTAATCTTTGTTTTTTCCTTCCTTATTCCTTGCTTCTTGATCATTGTTCCTCGTTCTTTTAATCTTTTTCATTATTTTTATTTTATTTTATTTATTTATTTTTCGAATGCACAATTTTCGTTCGTACCTATTGTTCTTTTATGACTCAAAATGTTCACCTAAACAAATGAATAAAAATGAACACTCTTTAATTGTAAAATGAGAAGGAGCTTCTCGAGAATTCTTTAATATTTCCTTTAAAAAAAAAAAAATAATAATAATAATAATAATTATATAATATATATATATATATATATATATATATATATATATATATATATATATATATATATATATATATATATATATATATATATATATATATATAATATAATGTCTGGAATAAATTTCCTAGAAAGTTCCCCTCTTCTAATTTTTTATATGCAAAAATAATACCAAGTCATACAAATTAATACCGAATCATACAAAATAATATCAAGTCATACCAAATCTATATCAATAAATACAAAAAAATACCAACTCATACAAAAAATAGTATTAACTTATACAAAATTTTTACCAACTCATACCAAAAGAATACCAAATCACACGAAATCGATACCAACTTAAACCAAAATAATGCTAACTCTTAAAAAGGAACATCTACAAAAAAAAAAAAAAAAAAAAAAAAAAAAAAAAAAAAAAAAAAAAAAAAAATCTACTTAAATAATTTCGTTCGATCGTTCTGGCATTCGAATCATTGCTGAAGCAGATTCGAACAATCTATTCCATTTAAATTCCTAATAAGGCTTACTCTGTCAAAATATATATATATATATATATATATATATATATATATATATATATATATATATATATATATATATATATATATATATATATATATATATATATATTATATAATATATATATATATATATATATATATATATATATATATATATATATATATATATATATATATATATATATAATATATATATAATATTATCCATTTTCTAATTATTAAAACCTTTAAGTTCTAAAATCAACTCAAAATTTAACGTCAACAATTTTCCTTAATCATCAAATTACAAATTGCTATTGAACAAAACTCATTTGAACATTTCCCGGTACCAATTACCAAGGTTGTTTCCCGGTACCAATTACCAACTCAATTAATCGTCTGCATTCTGTTTTCAAATCACTCTGAGGTTTTTCCCCTCAAATCACCATATCATCCATCTCTCTCGTCTCCCCCCCGGCTAAAAGCCTATTCGAAGGATCTCTCATTTACCCTCTAATCCCTCACTCCTTCCCTTAGAACGAGAGGTCATAATCTCTCTCCTCTCCATCACTGACCTGTCATTGTAGGCCTATTTCAGGTCATCGGCCTAATTACGCGTCGGCGATCTCGGATCTAAAGGGTGCATGATACTAGCAGCGCCATCTGTTGAGATAAGGGCCACTGAATAAACTTGATTAGAAAAACGTTTACGAGTAAAAGGAAATAATCTAGAAAGAGAAAAAGACACTTTTGCCTTTTATTCTTTGCACCTCAAATATTCTGTCAATTTGCGAATAGGTCCAATTATAACGGATAGAAATTGAAGATCGGATAGAAATAAAGATCGGAGAGAAAGGAAGATCGGGGTTTTCGACTGCCACTGTAGAGAGAGCCTTTGTCAATCATACGTCACGAAAAAGGCTACAGAGTTGATTTCCATTTGTGTTATTTAATGTTTCTTTTAGATTATGATACCATCAAATAATTATCAACAATACGGAGAGTATGAGGCTCTTTCCCAACCCCTATATATATATATATATATATATATATATATATATATATATATATATATATATATATATATATATATATATATATATATATATATATATATATATATATATATATATATATATATATATATATTCTACCCACATTTTAGATTCGAAATAATTATTTAAGATTTTATATTTTGAAGCAAATGTATGGCACACGAACATTCATCTGCTGGGGACTCTGCCCTTATAAAGGTTATTCAAAATTAGTACGCCAAAATGACTTAAAATTAGGTTAGGTTAGGTTAGGTTAGGTT
>SEYY01007381.1:0-2500 GCA_009176605.1 Armadillidium nasatum
CATTGTAGCAGCACATAACGGAGGAAAATTCGATTCACAATTTGTGTACAGTAAATTATTAGCTAGACCAGGTGCAGACGCAATATCTAGTAATCCTGTTAAAAGGGGCACGAAAATAATTACGATGACTACCCAGCATAACATTACATTTAAAGATACCCTGTTGTACATGCCCTGTGCCTTAAAGAAGTTGCCCAAATGCATGGGTATTACAGGGGATTTGGCTAAAGGTTTCTTCCCATATAATTTTCTGAAAAGAGCTACAGCTAATTATGTAGGTCGCATCCCTGCTCGTGAAATGTTTGAAATTGATAGAATGACCGATTCTGAAAAGGTAGAATTTAATGATTTTTATGCGTCATTTACTCATAAAGACTACGATATTAAAGCTGAATGTACTAAATACTGTGTGCAAGATGTAGATATTCTACGCAAAAGTTTTGAAAAGTTTAGGAAAATGTTTATGGACATGTTTAGGATTGATTGTCTGACTGAATGCTGTACTATAGCTTCCCTATGTTTTAGAATATTTAAAACCCATTTCATGAAACCCAATACCATAGCTCATATTGGCCGTGAGAGTTCGAAATTTTATTCATATGAAGGTATACGTTGGCTAGTATTCATGGAGAAGTATACTGGCCAATCAATTACTCATGCCCGAAACGGAGGCGAACGCGTGTTCAAACTTCGTAATAAATGTGTGTTTCCTGACGGGTATGCTGAAGTCCCTGCCGCAGGTTATGCTCCAATTAACTGTGAAGAGTTTGTAAGGCTGAGAAATATAGACATTGACAATGAAAGGAGACAGCGAAATGTACAGTTATGGCGTGAAATGGATGCAGCTGGGCCTGTACCAAAGAAAAGAATCGTCTACTTATACCATGGATGTGTCTGGCACGGTCATCAGGACTGTGAGAAAGGAAAAATTGATCATCGTGGCCTTTCGAGTCTTGACAGGTATCATACAACTAAACAGCAAGAAGCCGCATACAGAGCAGCAGGATTTGAAGTTGTTCGTGTATGGGAATGCGAATGGCTCAAGATGAAGGATGAATGCACGGTGAAAATTCTTCAGACTGGCGAGCAGGAGCTTTTAAGAGTCTATGACAACAGGATCGGGAACGATGTATCCAATCATCGTCTTGTGATTGGTGATGCTCTATATGGTGGCCGAACTGAACCTTTCGTCTACTATTACCCCCTACCAATGGCACAGCTAAAATCTATTATTTAGATTTCACCTCCTTATACCCTTGGGTTCAGAAAACTCAGAAGTTCCCTACAGGCATTCCAAAGAAACTAGTTGGTGATCAGATCCCTAGCATTGACGAGTACATAAAGGACATGAATACCACATATTTTGGCGTTTCCTACGTACGTGTCCTTCCTCCTCAAGATTTGTACATTCCTGTTTTACCAGGCAGGTATGATGACAAGCTCGTGTTCACATTATGTAGAACATGCGCAAAAGAATGTCAAGATGGAGTATGTACTCATACCGAGAGGCAGCGTGAAATTCTCGGTGTCTACACTTCCCCAGAATTAGAATTGGCTGTGGAAAAAGGATACAAGATTCTTCAAATCTACGAGGTTTGGGTCTTCACACCTCTGCTCACTCTGTTCATTAAATATGTCCAGACGTTCCTGAAATGGAAAACTGAAGCTTCAGGTTTTCCTGCCGGTATTACCGATATTGATGATCCTGAATTTGATAGGTTCATTGAAGCGTTTTTCGAAAAGGAAGGTGTCAGACTTGATAAAGACCAGATTAAAAACAATCCAGGACTCCGATACATCGCTAAACTCTGTCTCAATTCCCTTTGGGGTAAAATGGCAGAACGGGCCCCGAATATAGAAGATATCATCTGCCATACTGATGCTGAAGTTTGGGAGTTATTCAAGCAGGCTGAACTTGAAGTAAGGAATATTGAAGTAGCTGGCACAAAACATATTGTCTCTGTACGCAACACAGCGTATGCGGATAATTCATCAAAAGCTACAAATCTCGCTGTTGCTTCATTCACTACTGCTCATGCCAGGGTAAAACTCTATAGACTTCTGGAAGCTGTTGGTCATAGAGTACTCTATTGCGACACTGACAGCTGTGTCTTTGTGGCAAAGGAAGGCGAACATGTACCGGAGACAGGCCGATTTCTAGGCGATTTAACTGATGAGTTTGAAGCAGGATCAGCAGGTGATAGTTTCGTATGTACAGGTCCTAAATCTTATGCTGTGAGGGTAATAAAATCTAACGGGGATGTTAGTCATATTTTAAAAGCTAAAGGATTAACATTAAATAAAACAACTTCGGGCATAATTAATTTTGAAGCCATGTTAAAAATTGTTTTAGATAAAATTGATAAAGATTCTAATGAAGAGGAAAGGGAATGGGTTATGGGTAACGATCAATATTATGACGGGCTTAAGAATAGGGATGTGACAGCTATAGCCATAGACCAAATGAGAAACCCTCAAGGTGAGCAAACTTTACATAATG
>SEYY01007381.1:7500-17500 GCA_009176605.1 Armadillidium nasatum
AGTTATATCACACGAGCCCTTCTCAGAAGAGCAGTATCCGTTATAATAGTCATAGTTTAGAGAGAGAGAGAGAGAGAGAGAGAGAGAGAGAGAGAGAGAGAGAGAGAGAGAGAGTGATACATTTCATCTGCAGAAAGGAAAGATATTAGAGAGAGTTAATGAGAGCAAAGCAATCAATAAGATGAAAAGCCTTAGATTCCACCTTTTCAAGGAGAGCTGTGTGAGTGGCGTACTTCATGCAGGAGCAAACAACACCTTTATAAAGAACAAACAACTGGTTTGGCTGCAATAAATTGCAAAGGCTCTGTAGTACACCCAATGTGTTATAATCTCTTTCAGAAAGATGATCTATGTTATCCTTTCGACTAAGATCACTGTGTCTGCTGAAAAGATGGGTGCCTTAATAACCGATGGGATAACAGGTTCATTCTTTCTTCAAAATAAATATTTTTCTTCTCAAAATCTATGGTTCGATGGCAACTGTTCCCAAGATAATGTTTTTCTTGAACAAAAAATTCTCTTTCTCTTATCACACTTGCTAATTTTTATTCAGTTTGGAATAGTTGCAGGGATATTCTTCAAACGAACTAAGCTTCCTTTCCCTAAAAGGAAATGTACTGACCTACTTGGTTCTCCTACTGACAAAAATTTCTGGCCTCTTGCCAAAAACATCTCCAATAACTTCTGTAAATCTGCTTTCCTCCTCTTATTCGTTCTGAAGGTTCTTTAGCTAAAGAAAAGGCAAATCTCTTCTGCTTCTTTTTTTCATCTAATTTCACTCTGTTATATTCTGGCATCCCTTCTCCTACTGCTTCTCCTCTCAGGTGCCCCATGACTCTACCTGTGATTGCTCTTGATTGGGTGCATGAAATCCTGAAATCTATGAACGTCAGGAAGGTTAGTGGCCCGGACTACATTCTTCCCAGTGTTTTGAGGAAGTGTGCATCTGAACTGGCGCCTGTCCTCGTTCAACTCTCTCTTTATGCCTAATATCT
This sequence comes from Armadillidium nasatum, assembly GCA_009176605.1. Taxonomy (NCBI): domain Eukaryota; kingdom Metazoa; phylum Arthropoda; class Malacostraca; order Isopoda; family Armadillidiidae; genus Armadillidium; species Armadillidium nasatum. The sequence goes on from SEYY01007381.1 coordinate 8,496, forward strand.
TTCCTCAATACTGGAATCTCTTATATGTTCAGCCGATCCCAAAGAAATTTAGCCATTCTGACCCTTCTAACTATTGTCCTATAGTTCTCACTTGTGTTCTATCTAAAACCTTTGAAACTCTCATCAACTCTCATTTCTTGGATCATCTGGCTTTAGATGCTCGAGGTCAACTGGTGACATACTTTCGTATATCATTGATTTATGGGCTTCTGCCATTGGTGATTATGAGGAGTCTTGATGTGGTGGCTCTTAACATACTCAAGGCTTTGAACAGAGTATAGAACGGGTGGCTACTGTCTAAATTCCTTTCCTTTGGGTTTCCTCCTCATCTTTGCTTACCAATGTCTAATTTTCTCTCAGATCGTTCCATATCTGTATTTGTCGATGGAGCGATCTCTTCCTCTTTTCCTGTCAATTGTGGTTCCTCAGGGTTCTGTTTTATCTCCAATTGTATTCTTAATTTTTATTAACGATCTTCTCAAATGCATTTCTAACTTTGTTAGATGACTCAACGATGACTCTACTCTTTATTCTTCTACTCATTTCAAATCTGTTCCCTCTTTTTGCTTATAGAGTTGCTTATCGACTTCAGCTTTCCGATTCTATTCTTGCCAATCCGGATGGAATTTCCCGATGAGGTTACTAAGGCGGCTTCTAAACTTTCCTTCTGAACAGTTGTTTCAACTATATAGGGGTCTGATTCTCCCTTGTACTCAGTACTACTCTCACATTTGAGTGGGTTTCGGTTCTTCCACTCTTTTGGATAGGGGTGAGCTTAAGGCTAAAAGACAAATAAACTGTCTACTACTTTCAAACTCTCTTGACCCACTATCACTGCGACATGATGTTGAAACCCTTTCTTTTATATAAGTACTACAATGGCAGGTGTTCGATGGAATTGACCTCTCGCAATCCACCACCATTGCGTCGCCCTGGTAGCACAAGAGGTGTGGATATTGGAAACTTCAGATTTGCTCGTTGAAGCTCCTCCTTCTTTCTAGCCACATCTGATTTGTAAAACTCTCTACCTTCTTCTGTTTTTCCTCTTACATTTAACCTTTCTCTCATCAAGATCTGCGTATGTGCCTACTTGAAAGATTTGCAGTAGATTCGGGCTTGGGTGTTTTATTTGTCCCCTCCCTGAAAAGGGCTTTTCCCATATATATATATATATATATATATATATATATATATATATATATATATATATATATATATATATATATATATATATATATATATATATATATATATTATATATATATATATATATATAATATATATAATTAATAGTAATAAAAATACCACAAGGAGTTCCAAGGAGTTCTTATACAAAAGTGTTCTTAGAAAGCAAGAAGTTTTCAAGTTCATATTAAAGTCATTGTATGCCGTCATTCCAAGAAAATATTTTAGCTTCCAAATTTTTCTAACTTAAAGTTGCTATCTTGTAATTTCTTACTACGTTTATACGTTGGCTTTCACGATATATTTTATTAAGGCAAAAATTAATTGCATTTCGTTAATTTAGTATTACGATAAAATTAATTAAATTTGTGGCCACTCGTTAACGAATTTTTTTTTTACTTTTAGTTATTAAAAGTCAAATTATATGAATTTCGTATTATTTTTTCCTACTAAGATTAAATACCACATTAGAATTTCTCTATAACAAAAATTTTAAATGGCACCCTTTTAATAATTAAAGTTTATATTATAAGCTTTATATGCAGACAAGTATAATATTGGATTTTGTTACCTGAACAGTATAAGGGTAAAGATTTCAGCAGTTTTGGTTCTACAATTATCTGTAAGCATATGTGGGCTACATTTGACCTGGTATCGCTTTCCAGTTGTTGGAATATCTTTTGCACAGTAAGTTCTTAACTTTATGATAGGCCTCACTGTATATGGAAAAGCTCAACTGTGGTAAGTAGATACAAACGAAGGTGATCCTCTCTGGCTCGGAGGGGTTGCATTCCATTCTGTTTTTTTTTTTTTTTCGAATAAAACTCATACATTTTCTTTACACATCACCACCGCTCACGGGCAGAGCCCTATTCAAGGAGGGGCTGTTAAGCTTAATCTGAGTCTTCATAATTGTTAGCTTAACTTTGATTTTTCAAATCCCAGAAACTTCCCTCCACCCTATTTACGCCAGTAATTATAATTATTAAAATTAATTCTAAAATTGCAAGCTTTTCTCTCTTTTTACCATCGCTATTTCAATGGACATTACTCTTATGACATTTCTAGGCGCCAATACTCCACTAGTGAAGTATTGAACACGCTCCCTTTACCAATTTTTTCAACTTCCTTTCAAACTTTGTCGAACTTTGGTCTGTCTCGGTACTTGAGTTTTACAACTCTGCTGGAAATTGGTAAGACCTTTACCCACCATAGCAGAACTATATATATATATATATATATATATATATATATATATATATATATATATATATATATATATATATATATATATATATATATATATATATATATATATATATATATATATATATATACATATATTAAAAACGTATTTTGCATTGCAATTGTAAATTTTATCCGAATGGTCCAAATTGCCCTACGTGGGACCGAATTACTAAACTATATATATATATATATATATATATATATATATATATATATATATATATATATATATATATATATATATATATATATATATATATATATATATATATATATATATATATATAATATAATATATATATACACGTCTTTTCTTTTTAGAAACTTCTTTCACAATGAAAATGAAAAGAATACAGCTGCCTTATGCTTAATTAAACTATATAACAAAAGTGCTTTTAGTCTTTGAAAGAAAGAGGTAAAAAGAGCAAGTCTAATTGCATCAAGAAGTTCGAACAAAAGAATAAGAAAGATTAAAGGCTAAGACAAGCAGATGTGTTTTAAAATAATTACGAAATATATATACTCGTATATATATAAATATATAAATAATATATAAATAATTAGGCACCTTGTGGAAGTGAGTTCAGAGTAAAAGGCAACTTTATTCAAGCACCTTGTAAATGAATTTATTTGTGTGATGATATTCGTGAATCAGAGAAGAACTCGAATTGATTTAAAATCTTCGTTGTTCCTGTTAGCAATATACAGTAATAAGTATGTTGGAGTTAGTTTTTTAAGACAATATACTGCTGTATAAACAAACTTCTTCGTTATAGAATTCCCTCTATGTAGTGGATATTTTTTTCCAGTTAAAAGAAAGAAAATCTAAGCAACTAAAGAAAACTAGAAAGAAAAAAAAAGAAAACAAGAAAGAAAAATAGAAAAAAAAGCCCAAACACATTTATCAGAATTCATATCAAATTTTAAATATATATGTATAACATTATAAATAAAATATAACATTCAAAATATTTATTAGATATATTTTAATTAAAATTTTCTTTAAAGAAAAAAAATATTTATTTAAATCAGCCATTGTACATATATAAAATTATGGCCTAAGAAAATGATGTTTAAAAAGTAAGGAATGAGTTTCGAAATATAAAAAAGAAACGTAATATCACCAAACTCAATTACTGCGTTTGAAGAGTTCTCCTTAAAGCGAAAAAAAAGTTAAGCTAAAAAGATGTCACTGAAAAGGGGTGAACGCAAAGGTAACCTTTTAAAATGAGATACTGCGCAAAGTAAATGTCAAAATGGATTCTTGTGACCCTGTTTTCATTTTTTCTCAGAGGAATTTTAGTGATACTCTTTCTGAAGTACGTTTGAATATTTAAATCCATATCTGAAATTCCTTATAATCACCTATAATCTATCTATCTATCTATCTATCTATCTATCTATCTATCGATCATTTATCTCTCTATCCATTTACCAATCTATCTACTATATATATATATATATATATATATATATATATATATATATATATATATATATATATATATATATATATATATATATATATATATATATATATATATATATATATATATATAATATATATTACAGTTCACCACTACTCACGGGCAGAGCCCTTTTCAAGGAGGGGGCATATAAAAATAAAAAGGAGAAAGAAAATACAACCAGACCAGAACCTAACGCAAATCTCTCAGGTAGGCACAGACGGAAGCCTTGAAGAGAGGAAGATTAAATACAGGAGAAAAAAATCGATGATGGTTGAGAGTTCCCACAGAACAGAGGTAGCTGGAAAGAAGAAGGCATGGCACCACAACGAGCAAGTCTGGGGTTTCCAGCATCTACACAGAATTCATGTGAAAGCAGGGCACCCCTTGTACAACGAGGGCGACGCAATGGTGGGGGAATGCGAGAGGCTAATTCCCTCCAACACCTCTCTCTCTCTCTCTCTCTCTCTCTCTCTCTACTCTATATATATATATATATATATATATATATATATATATATATATATATATATATATATATATATATATATATATATATATATATATATATATATATATATATATATATATATATATATATATATATCGGTGGCAAAAAACAAGAGGCGTACATAGTTTCCACAAGAGTTTCGATTAATTACCAGATACATGTTTGACGAAAATTGGTAGGTTTAAGGAATTGGGGAAAATAAAAGCGATAAGAGTGTTCCAGGAATCCATGTAAGAATGGGCATAGAATTTAATAAATTAAATATGAGGTCAGAAAGTTGAACAGATAAATGGAAGAGACTGTGTTGAAAGACGTGTCGCAGGAACTCAGAGAATGGAAGAGACAGTGTGGGAAGAGGTGTCTCAGGATCCCTCCTTAGAAGAAGAATTATACAACTAAAGAAATCAGAAGAACAGTGTCTATTGTAATCTCGATTGTATAAGTAGAGTGATGCAGTAGTTCGATGGCCAGAAAGAGATTGAAGAGTTAGTGAGAGGGATTTGAATTCGAAAAGTATTAGAGTCAACCTTATGAAAGGGAACAAACAGTATGTGTGAACGTACTTGAATATGCGAAACATACTCCATTCAAGAGCGAACGACACCCCTTTATATAAAGCAATCAACTGGAGGGTTGAAAAGAAATTTTGAAGTCAGTTTAGGTCATCCAATTTCTAAGAAGCTTATGTTTAGTGAGATAAACAATGTAATTCTTCCACGAAAGATCACAAAAAAGAAGAAGAAGAAAAAAAAAGAATTCTAAACAAATTATGGGCGAAAAATTTTATTTGCATGTATTCAAAGATGTGGCGTTGTGAAAGATTTTCTCGAGTAGATAGATGAAGGATCTGAAATTTGTTTAGGTATTGGAAAACAACTAGAATTTTTTCCCGAGGTAATTATGTTAGAAATTTATGAGGTAAGTTGTTACAAGTCCACTCTACCATCATTTGCTGTTGAATGGGACGTTTTAGAAATTGAAAGGAGTAACAAAAAGCAAAGTCATCGGAATAAGAGTGGGTAGGAGACAAAGTGTGAGATAAAAGATCACTGATGAAAAGAGTTAAGAGAGCAATAATAGAAGAGAACCCTGAGGAACACCACTGTTGACAGATTAAAAATATAAACGATGACAGTCAACACCAGCTACTATAGAACGACCGAAAAAGAAACCAAAGCGAATAAGGACCGAAAGAGAGACATTTAAAAATTAAAGCTTTATGCCAGATTCTATCGAAAATTTCGATATGTTTAATGCTACTTATGGAAGCCATACTGGTGTCATGAGCTTAGACTTGAATATTTAAAATGTTTCCAGATCTTCAGGTTTAGTTGAAGGGAAAGTAAATCAGTAGATGATGAAGTTGTGAGAGTAGGAGTAGTAGTAGTAGCTGTAATAATAGTGGTAGTTGTGATTATAAGTTTTATTAGTATGAAATATATAATAATATAATAATAATAATAATAATAATAATAATAATAATAATAATAATAATAATAATATATAATAATTTTAATAAAACTATGTAATAGATTTTTCATTCTTTATTTTTACTCCTTTAACAAAATTGAATTGTAATTTGGAGGCAGATGTGACTGACTGCTTGTCGTATCGTACTTTCAGAAAGTCTATAAAATTATGTTTTTTAAAAGCTCATATTATTTGGAAAATTTAATATCCATTCGTGTATGATTGATAAGAAGCTTTACACGTATTAGGCTTACTGTACGAAACATCTTTCAAGAGAGTTAGGCTCAGCATAGTAAATACTTATACCATGGGCTCAGTACGTCAATAATATAATTAATTGCAATAAGGAAAAAAAAAAATTTTTTTTTCGCTAGATTTTTTTTACTACATATTTTTTTCACTAGAATTGAAGAATATCTATTAAAGACACTGACAGCACCAAAGTAAATAAGTAAATTGCTCTTGTACTGTTATAATGGAGCAAGTGTTTATATATAATATATATATATATATATATATATATATATATATATATATATATATATATATATATATATATATATATATATATATATATATATATATATATATATATATATATATATATATATATATATATATATATATATATATATATATATATATATATATATATATATATATATATATATAATATATATATATATATATATATATATTTATATTATATATTATATATATATATATATATATATATATATATATATATATATATATATATATATATATATATATATATATATATATATATATATATATATATATATATATATATATATATATATATATATATATATATATATATATATATATATATATATATATATATATATATATATATATATATATATATATATATATATATATATATATATATATATATATATATATATACTATATATATATATATATATATATATATATATATATATATATATATATATATATATATATATATATATATATATATATATATATATATATATTATATATATATATATATATATATATATATATATATATATATATATATATATATATATATATATATATATATATATATATATATAGGGAGCAATAAAATTACAGGAGGGTAAATATTGGCAAGGTATATTTTTTTGTAATATAAAAAGAGGGATGGAGTTTGCTAATTTTATATCTTTATACTAATTTCGCTAATTTATCGATTATTATATATATATATATATATATATATATATATATATATATATATATATATATATATATATATATATATATATATATATATATATATATATATATATATATATAATATATATATATATATATATATATATATATATATATATATAGAAAAACAAATGAACTATAAAATATTTTCCATGAAAATTCAAATAAATGTACGGTAAAAAATTTGTTATTAAAAATACTCTTGTTAAGTATTATTAATATAATCCTATTATTGCTAGATGGTAATTGTCATATTGAACGTTTTCACTATTTACCTATTATTTAAACTATATTATTTTTATTTATTATTATTATTATTTTATTATTATTATTATTATTATTATTATTATTATTATTCATCATATATATATATATATATATATATATATATATATATATATATATATATATATATATATATATATATATATATATATATATATATATATATATATATATATATATATATATATATATATATATATATATATACTTGTTGTCCTGGTCGGGACGCCTTAGAAACAGCTGGGAAAGAAGAATAGAGAAAATACAGAGAAATGGTTGGAAAGTAATCTAAAGAACTGAAGTCTTCTGAAGAAATATTAACAGCTTTTTGTCTGAATGAAGAAGACAAGAGATTGAATGCACAAGTTGAATCCAGATTATTATTAGAAGTAAATGAAAAAAAATTTAGGAAACGAGGAAAATATTTTAAATTTTAATTGAATTTAACATTTGAAATTAAAATCAATAATATATAAGTTAAATCAAAATTAATATTTTAAAAAATTTAAGAGGAACAACAAAATTTTCGTGCTAGGTCTTTCAAATAATTTTTGGAAATAAATAATTTGTGGCGTAAAAAATTTTTAAATATGTTCTTTTGTATAACTTCCAGCAACAAATGTTTAAAATTGAAAATTATTGAAACTTCTTCTAGGTAACTTCTGGTCGATAAAGGATATTTGGTCAATATTTCGAAGGAGTGAGAACAAATGAAGAATAGTTCTTCGCATGGTTCTAGAGACTGGGAACCCTTTTAACCAGTTTTTTTCTTCCCACTTACGGTTGCAGGAATATAAATACTTTCTGCAGTCGACACCACCTTGCATCTTGCGGGATATATGTAGTAGATATATATATTATATATATATATATATATATATATATATATATATATATATATATATATATATATATATATATATATATATATATATATATTATATATATATATATATATATATATATATATATATATATATATATATATATATATATATATATATATATATATATATATATATATATATATATATATATATATATATATATATATATATATATATATATATATATATATATATATATATATATATATATATATATATATATATATATATATATATATATATATATATATATATATATATATATATATATATATATATATATATATATATATATATATATATATATATATATATATATATATATATATATATATATATATATATATATATATATATATATATATATATATATATATATATATATATATATATATATATATATATATATATATATATATATATATATATATATATATATATATATATATATATATATATATATATATATATATATATATATATATATATATATATATATATATATATATATATATATATATATATATATATATATATATATATATATATATATATATATATATATATATATATATATATATATATATATATATATATATATATATATATATATATATATATATATATATATATATATATATATATATATATATATATATATATATATATATATATATATATATATATATATATATATATATA
>SEYY01007381.1:30000-32500 GCA_009176605.1 Armadillidium nasatum
TTATTTGATACAGATTTTTGATGCACAGAATTTGAAGTTATTAAGTCAAAAGAAGTTGTTTAATCCTCTCAGAAGCAGGTTTTTTCTTTCCCCATTTTAAGTTGTTTCTATAAAAGATAATATTAGACTATTTTTTTTTATGTCTAGGAGTACATATTTAGAGCATAGAAGGCGATGAGAGTGTCCATTAAACATGTTTCGCAAGTACTCCAGTGTAAATTAGAAGGTGAAAAGGGAAAAGGACCTACAAGAGGGCAAAGGGGCGCAGATGAATAAACAAGCCAACTAAACATACCCAAAGAGGAGGCTCTTTAAGCGTTTCGGACGACTATATATATATATATATATATATATATATATATATATATATATATATATATATATATATATATATATATATATATATATATATATATATATATATATATATATATATATATATAATATATATATATATATATATATATATATATATATATATATATATATATATATATATATATATATATATATATATATATATATATATATATATATATATATATATATATATATATATATATATATATATATATATATATATATATATATATATACAGAGAGAGAGAGAGAAGAGAGAGAAGAGAGAGAGATGATTTTTAAAAATAAGATTAATTTTAAATTTTATTAAATCTTTTTAAATTCTTTCAACTGGAAAATTTAAGCTTTAATAATAATAATAATAATAATAATAATAATAATAATAATAATAATAATAATAATAATAATAATAATAATATAATGATAATGATAATTATAATAATACTAATAATAATAATAATAATTATAAAAATATAATATATATATATATATATATATATATATATATATATATATATATATATATATATATATATATATATATATATATATATATATATATATATATATATATATGAAAGCTCTAAATCGCTCACAGACTAATATATATATAAGTTCTTTAAGCCTTCCATAAGAGGAATCGAACTCTGACTTTTAAGTTGGTACGACAGTGTTACTTACCTCTTTACCACGACAGTACTAAAAGGAAATCGTAGAGTGAAACCTCATGAACAACTCTCCACGCAGACTAACTCAAAAGATTCCCCCCAACTGGGCTAGCGCGCAGGGCAACGAAACAGTTATTAACTCTTTTCACTTACAGACTGTTATATATGCTGACTCGTTGCCCTGTACTCAAGAGCAGTCAGAGGGATCCTTTGAGTTAGTCTGCCTGACAAAATGTTCATGAACTTTCTCTCTGTGATTTCCTTTTGTACTCTCGTGGTACAGACGTAACACCCTGTCTTACCAGCTTAAGGTTCAGGGTTCGATTCCCTATATAGCAGACGTGATATATATATATATATATATATATATATATATATATATATATATATAATATATATATATATATATATATATATATATATATATATATATATATATATATATATATATATATATATATATATATATATATATATAATATATATATATATATATATATATATTTATATATATATATATATATATATATATATATATATATATATATATATATATATATATATATATATATATATATATATATATATATATATATATATATATATATATATATATATATATATATATATATATATATATATATATATATATATATTATATATATATATATATATATATATATATATATATATATATATATATATATATATATATATATATATATATATATATATATATATATATATATATATATATATATATATATATATATATATATATATATATATATATATATATATATATATATATATATATATATATATATATATATATATATATATATATATATATATATATATATATATATATATATATAGTATATATGCATGTTTGTTGTGTTCTCGCATATTTATTTGAAATTATTTTTCTCTTGATTTCTCTTCCTGCTTTTTGCTTCTTGTCATATATGTGCTTTATCAGCTGTTTTCCCTCATCGACTTAAGTGAGGAAATGTTGATTGAGAGCGGTATAAAAATTAAATTATATATATATATATATATATATATATATATATATATATATATATATATATATATATATATATATATATAATATATATATATATATATATATATATATATATATTTTTTTTTTTTTTTACAGAAACGCCACCACTCACGGGCAGAGCCCTTTTCAAGGAGGGGGCACATACACAGGGACAAAACTCATTCAAACACACACACCTAACGCACAGCCCTCAGGTGGGCGCAGACGGAAGCCTTAAAGAGTGGAAGATTAAATACAGAAGAAAAAATTGATGATGGTAGAGAATTCCACAGAGTAGAGGTAGCTGGAAAGAACAAGGTACCACAACGGGCTAGCCTGGGATTTCCTAAGTCCACACAGAATTGGTGCGAAAGCAGGGCACCCCTTGTGCAGCGGGAACGACGCAACGGTGGAGGAATGCGAG
>SEYY01007381.1:37500-67163 GCA_009176605.1 Armadillidium nasatum
TAATTTTTTACTATCCGCGGATACGGATGCGGTTGCGGATATCCGCAGATGCGGATGCGGCTGCGGATAGTTTAATTTTTTTAAGAGTTTTTGCTATAGATTCTTGTAATTTTAAATATAATATCCAGAATCTATGTTACCATAGATAACACCCCACCAACCTCTTTCCCCAACTAACCTCTTTCAAAACATTTGGAAAAAGGTTATATATATATATATATATATATATATATATATATATATATATATATATATATATATATATATATATATATATATATATATATATATATATATATATATATATATATATATATATATATATATATATATATATAACCAGTTATTCAGTATTACCTTCACACTTCACAGTTTCACATATTCCATTTGAAGTTAATAATTGGTAAGTTATTTTTTAGAAATAAAAGCTTTTGGGCTTTTTCAGGTGAAAGTTTGGTTCGCTTTTCGTCGTAAATGAGGCCTGCTCCACTGAAAAGACGCTCACTAGCAACACTAGTTGAAGGACATGCTAAATAAGTCTTTGCCAGCTCAGGAAGAAAAGGGAAACTTTTGCAATTATCTCTCCACCAAACCAGTTGGTCTTTATCTGCCTCCAAACGTGGGAGTTTCAGATAATTTTCAATAATCGATATTGTATCCTTTATCCTTTGACACTTCTGACTGTGATTCTTCATCGCTGCTGGAAGATAGAAGATCTTTCATTGATTTAGCAATGCTTAAGCTAACAGATTTTGTTTCTTTTGTATCTGAGAGCTTTGGCTTTTTCTTGAAAGGCGTTATTTTAGCTGTTTCTATCATCTCATCGCAAAAGCATCCTAATTTGATTTTAACATTCTGAGAAACAAGTGGTTTAAAAAATTTTGTTTTGTACCTAGAATCTAAAAAGGTTCCAATTGTATAAGCTAGCATCATCATTTTCCAGGTTTTCAAATCTGTCGTTCATCTCCTTCATTAATGTTTCAGTCATCCTTGAAACTCCCTTAGACTTAATAACATTTGTTAACACAACTTTCAATGTTGAAACAAGTGGTATCACATCTGACAAACATGATTCAGCCGAACTTATAGTCTTTGTTAATTCTTCAAAAGGCTTAAGGATATTAATACAATTATTTAAAATGTCCTTTTCGTCACCTGTTAGATGCATTATTTTTGTGCTGCTTGAAGCATAAAGGCAAATGGCCTCATTAATTTCGCTCATCCTCTCAAGCATATGCAAACTACTATTCCAAAGTGTTTGAATATCTTGCATGACAGAAAGTGGACGAACATTTAATCTTGCTTGTATTTTTTTCAGCTCATTTTGGGCTACAACGGAGTGATTGAAATGCGTAGCAATTAACCTACATTTGGTTATTAAATCGGATACACATTTTTGACTCATAATGGAATTTTTAACTACTATCTGAGTTTGGTGTGCAAAGCAATCTACATGTTTCACTCATACCAGAGAAAGTGCTTTTTTTATATTTGTGCCCGAATCCCTGACTACGCAGTGCACTTCATTTAATGAAATCTTCCATTTTGTCAGCATCTTTTCAAATACAGTTTCAAGATAGTCGCCTATATGGCGTTCAGAAAGAGGTTCTGCGTTCAATACAAAATTTTGTATAGTAATTTTTTACTATCCGCGGATGCGGATGCGGTTGCGGATATACAATTGCGAATATCCGCGGATGCGGATATTCGTAGTTGCGGATGCGGATGCGGATATCCGGTCCACCTCTAGTTGTTGATGAGACTTTTATAATGGACCATAGTAATGGACGAAATGAAAAATCTCCAGATAAGCAGCCACATCATTTTAACTTGAAAGAGGCTCCTAATAAGGAGCGAAAGCTTGTTGCTTACATTGTGTATTTTCAAATAGTGTTTATTAAAAAAGTATTATCTATTTTTGTGCATTGGATAACTTAGTATTTATCAATAAATAATATAATATATATATATATATATATATATATATATATATATATATATATATATATATATATATATATATATATATATATATATATATATATAATATATATATATATATATATATATATATATATATATATATATATATATATATAATATATATATATTCACTAAGTAAAGAATGTTACAGAATTTATTCCATATTCATTAATTATGAATTTGACAAGTGAATGGAACACTCGAACTTAAGAATAAAACAAGGAAATGCAAATCAAATTTACAAAAAGTCTTTTTATGATGCGTTTGCGACGCCTCTGCATCTGTGTCCGAAATTGTAACTTCGAGAAAATGTGGTGATACTTGGGAGTTGGAAAAATTATGTAAAGTTGATTGCTTCTATTTATTTTCAATGCTTCTCGTCGATACAGAACTTACCTTCCTTTTGTTAGGACACTGCAAAAATTGTCCTAACGAATCGTTGGGACAAGTGTCTAAAATATTATAGTAAAATTTTCAATAGAGAAAAGACTTGTTAAGCATAAGTAAGTCGCTACACCGATTTATTTTCTAATATGAAAATAACTGAAAAAAATTTGTTGCGACATATTTTCTACTTGTCCCAACGATTCGTTAGGACAATTTTTGCAGTGTAGTGGATCGTATTAAAATTTTCGAGATATTTATAAAAAAATATATATTAAAAAATATATTATGAAAAATGGAGCAGAGAAAATTAATATGAAAATAAAAATGCAGAGACTAATGGCAACAATATAATAAAAGTATCCAAAAATATTTATCTTTTAGAAGGAATATCGATCCTAAAATCACTAATTACATATTAATATACTCAAAATTTTCCATTAATTTTCAATCCACTCTTATATTCAAAGGTTAATCATTAAATGAAGGAGATTGAAAGCTTTAAATTTAAAGAATAATTATAAAAATATAATTGCAAATAAATAAAAAAGTTGAATAATTTGAAAATTATTTTCATTTTCATCTTCATAATAATAATAATAATAATAATAATAATAATAATAATAATAATAATAATAATAATAATAATAATAATAATAATAATAATAATAATAAATAATAATAAATAATAATAATAATAATAATAATAATAATAATAATAATAATAATAATAATAATAATAATAATAATAATAATAATAATAATAATAATAATAATAATAATAATAATAATAATAATAATAATATAATAATGAAATAATAACTAAAACACAGATAGAAGTAACAATAATACATAATAATAATAATAATAATAATAATAATAATATAATAATAATAATAATAATAAGACAGATAATAATAATAATAATAATTCAAATTCAAATTCAAAATTCTTTATTCAGAAGTATAATTACAGGTTATACATTTTTTCAGTAGGTCCTACTCTACTAGATACAATATTTATAATTAGCTGTACATTACTCTGAAAAGGGGCTTCTAAGGGGAAGCACATTGGTTTCCTTTGAACCCCAAAGTTTAGTTGATAAATATTACATCAATATAATTTGATATACATTATTATACAAACATGATGAATAATATAATAAAATAATAATAAATATAGCAATAAATAATAATAAATAGTAAGTTAAATAATATAAATACAATAGTAAATAAATAATTAATGAATTTAACGAATAATAATAATAATAATAATAGTTAATATAATAAATAATAATATTTAATAATAATATAGTTAGTCTATAATAATAATTTTAATATTAATAATAATTTAATAATAATAATAATAACATAATAATAATAATAATAATTAAACATTTAATATATAATATATAATTAATATTATATATATAATAATAAATAATAATAATATTAATATAATAATAATATATATAATAAATATAATAATAATATTAATCATTAATATAAATATATATAATTATATATTTATTTATAATAGTATTTATTATATAATTATTATTTATAATACTAGAAAATAGTACAGCATTATTGTTAATGTGTGACGTCGCTAGAATTATAGGATATCTTCCGCATATGTAGTAATAATAATAAAGAGAAAAAAAAATTAATTAATTTTGCACTTACGTTTATTCCTTACAAAGTAAATTTCTTCTATATATATTTATGATTGTAATATTTCAATTATAAATATATATATATATATATATATAATATATATATATATATATATATATATATATATATTATATATATATATATATATATATATATATATATATATATATATATATATATATATATATATATATATATTATATATATATATATATATATATATATATATATATATATATATATATATATATATATATATATATATATATATATATATATATATATATATATATACATATTATTTAACTATATCTTTTATTCAATAAGCGTAAAGGTGAAGAACTGCTCCATTCACATACACACATACACAATACATATATATATATATATATATATATATATATATATATATATATATATATATATATATATATATATATATATATATATATATATATATATATATACATATATATATACTATATCTTTTATTAAGAAGCGTAAAGGTGAAGAACTGCTCCACTTCACATGCACATACACACAAACAATATATATATATATATATATATATATATATATATATATATATATATATATATATATATATATATATATATATATATATATATATATATATATATATATATTATATATATATATATGTATATATATATATATATATATATATAGTGTGTGTGTGCGTTGTGTGTGTTTGTGTGTTGTTTTTAATTTTAATTTAATTTATATAATAATAATAAATATATAAATATATATATATATATATATATATATATATATATATATATATATATATATATATATATATATATATATATATATATATATATATATATATATATATATATATATATATATATATATATATATATATATATATATATATATATATATATATTTTTTTTTTCAGAAATCGCCACAACAACGTTTTCCTTGTTTATTTTAATTATATTATATAATTTACTTCATTTTTAGTATCTTATTTCTCCCATTTTCTACTCATTTAAATGCATCTCATTTTCATTAATAGTCCAAAAAAAGAAAAAAAAAATATTAAGTAAATAAAATAGATATAAAAAACAAAGAATAAATTAATTTTCAAAAGTAATACTGGAAATTAATATTATCTTTTATTATTTTTTTTTTCGAGTATTTTTAAATAGAATTCTAAATATTAAAACCCTAAATATCGCATGTTAAATTGGCTTTCTTTGATGCCAAATAGTCATAAAAGAGTCAAATGAAAAGCAAGTTTAGCATGAAAGAAAATTTATATACAATGTAAAGAACTTTTAATTACATGCATTGTTTATTTACGTTACATCTCATTTCATATGATGATTTTATATATATATATATATATATATATATATATATATATATATATATATATATATATATATATATATATATATATATATATATATATATATATATATATATATATATATATATATATATATATATTATATATATATATATATATATATATATATATATATATATATATAGAAGAGAAGAAGAAAAGTGAAGAGAAAAGAAGAGTAGAGTAGTGAAGAGAAGAGAAGAGAAGAGGAGAAGAAAATTGGAAGGATTGTTTAAAGTACGCTGTAGAATTATACTGAAAAGAAAATTATTTTTCGAACTTAAAAATAATAACAGATTTATTTTAAAATAATTTTTTAAAAACATTTTCATAAAACAAAATTTAATAAATCGCAATTAACTTATCAAAATTTTGTGGAGGAGCAACAAAACTTTCAAATAACATACTTTCGGCCTAAGTGAAAATTTCAACATTAGCATTACGAATTTAAAATTTAAAACACGAGATTGGATTGGGCGACAAGGCTGGATCATGAAGAATAGTTCTTCTCATGGTTCTAGGGTCTGGGATTCCTTTTAACCAGTTTTTTTTTTTCTTCCCATGTACGACTGCAGGAATTTTCCTGCAGTTGACGCCACCCTGCATTAGGGATACGGTGTGATGTATAAAAAAAAAAATAAAAAAAATAAATATATATATATATATATATATATATATATATATATATATATATATATATATATATATATATATATATATATATATATATATATATATATATATATTTCCTTAATGCTAATTAATTAAGAAGGTTTAGGAAACAGGATAATCTACCCTGTTAAAATCTAACAAATGTTGAGTTTTTGTGAAATGGTAATAGACAATAATAACAATAAATGTTTGAAATGTGGTAGCGACATGCCAAGTGCTAAAGATCTGTTTTCAAATAACTGTTCTAATAAAACAGGTTCCTCTCTCTCAAACAGCCAGTAGTGTCAAAACACAATTGCTTCTATTTTTTCTACTGCCTCCCATTTTTCCACTTCAGAAAAAAACAGCTTTTGCCTGAGTACAACCATTATTTTATCTTCTGCTCTTCATCACCACAACTTATCAAAATTGTCAACCTCTCTACATTTTCTTTGTTCATTATATCTGGAAGCAATTTCCCATTCCATTGTAGGAGAGCACCTTGTAAATCTGAATTTTCAAACATATTTTTAATAATCTACACTCTTTCCTCTCGAAATTTCTGTCTGCGGACTCGTACGATAGACCTACTGATTGCTAACTTCTGTAGATCTTTCCCTAATGCTTCTTCAGTAGCCGAAACAATCCTAACGGCGTCTTTATCCGAAATATTACATCTATCTTACCATACTGACAACTTCTCTGTGATTATTTCTTGATTTCCTCCGCAGTAGTTTCTTTGATTGTGATGTGCTGATTCCTGTGTCCTGAAAGTCCTCATGATCCTTCTCATCTACGTCCTGATTTCTATGTGATCTCTCTTCTGAACACTGCTTGTGCTTAAAAATTCCATTTCTACATCTTCGTTACCTAGAAAAACGAGGGAGGGAAAGAAACGATTAGAAACACAAAAGAAAAACAGGAATTTGAGAACAATAAACATATTTATCTAGGTACAAGGGTACCAAGGTGCTAGGTAGGCACAACAAAACAGATCCAGTTAGGTACTAACTACTACATTTAAACTACAAGCAAGGCTTACCTACTGGTTTCAGTTTTGAGTTTTCCAGTCTGACCGTCTCAGTTGCCTTTCTCTGTGCTCTTTGTTCTTCTGTTCTAAATAATTTTATATCACCTCCTCCCATTCAGCCAGTACTGCCCCTTTTGTCTCTGAATGAGCAAAAATTGTCTTTCTCCTTCTTTTGTGTTCTTCAGCGCGTCTTCGTGCGCAATTTCAAACAGGTCATCAAGGCTTGACTTTCTCTGAGCTTGTCTTACGCTTCTGGTTGCATTTTTTTTGCAGTTTTCTACACTTCTAGTGAAGTTTTTCAAGCTTTGCAATACAATCTTTCAAAAGTTTGGTACGTATCTTAGCTTTATCCTAAAAATGTTAAACTTCCAGGATTGTGAGCCTTGCAGCATCTCTGGTTTCTAATTTAACTTGACGTTTATTGTAAACAAACTGCATAAAACATGATAACTGAATGGCAACTTAATGCCAATGATTTGATGGAACATATATCCGATCAGAAAAATCTTGTCTTTCTGCCTCGAACTTACACCACGAAGTTGAAGGTTCTGAATTTCTAATTACTTACAGCTCTGGAAAACAACAAGAAATATAATCTTTTAAAAAAATATACAAATTATACATTTTAAAAACTTATATTGAAACATTACTTTGATGTGTTTAAAAAATAATTTTATCACTTTTATAGAGAATTTAGCATTTTTTTTTAAAAAGTCAATTTTCCGTTTCCGGTCCTCGAAAAAGCCAAATATCTTCCAACTTGTACGATTATCAAACAACTAAAGCCAGGAACATTCTCTACAAAACCAATTAATAGAAACGTCTCTAGGATAAACCGTTCTAATAAACCGGAACATCCCCGATTTTTTTTAAATAACTGTTTTTTAAAACTTTAGGACTGATGAGGCAGATCTTAACGTTATGCGATAGAGCTGAAACTTTGACAACCCTGTTGTTACAACAACTGGCAACTTTTTGAAAAGTTCCCGTCAAAGAAATTCGGGGATCAATTTCTTGCGAACACACAAATATATATATATATATATATATATATATATATATATATATATATATATATATATATATATATATATATATATATATATATATATATATATATATATATATATATATATATATATATATATATATATATATATATGTCAGTTTAGTGCCAACCACTAAAGGAAAATAAATACATTAAATCCAACTCATATTCGAATTAAATACAAACACGATTAGGTCATTCATTAAATTCTCAATTTTCGATGCTTCTCTAATTTTTTGAATAAAAGAATTTTGTATGCTTATTTCCTTCGTTAATATTCATGTCTTTATTTAAAATCTGAATGAAGAAACCTTTTTATTTCTTGTACATTGGAAAACAAAATTCGTCGTTTAATTAAAAGAGGAGCTTGATGAGAAAAATTATTTCCATAGAAGTTAATACCCTTTTCAATCTATTTTCCTATAATGAATGAAATGTTGAGTCAACGTCAACTGACGCTAACTCTAATTAATCACGTGATTCTCTCTCTCTCTCTCTCTCTCTCTCTCTCTCTCTCTCTCTCTCTCTCTCTCTCTCTCTCTCTCTCTCTCTCTCTCTCTCTCTCTCTCTCTCTCTCTCTTGTTTTAATAGCAGAATGAAATCGATCCTCTTCTTGTAGATTTCCACTTTTAATTATAAAGCCGAGAGCTAAATGATGTAACAAAAGGGAAATGCGAATAACAGAATAATTATATGATAAAAGATTTGAAAGAAAAGAGTGGGTTTAAAGGGCAGCATAATTACTTAGAAAAAAACATTGAAACATTGAAGAGAAAAAGTGGCTAGAAAAGCTGAAAGTCAAAATTGATGAAAAAAAAAAAAAAAGCGAAAACTCTAATCTTATGACAGGAAAATGAAAAAAAATGCAAATGAAAATTACTTGAAGCAAAGAAAAATGAATAAAAAAGACATGTGAATAAAAAAGTGAATGAAAGCACCACATCCGGCTCACTTGACAAGGTGGAGTCAATTAGGCCTATATTATTCAAATGAATATAAACAACCCATATATATATAATATATATATATATATATATATATATATATATATATATATATATATATATATATATATATATATATATATATATATATGTATGTGTGTGTGTGTGTGTGTGTGTGTGTGTGTGTGTGTGTGTATGTGTGTGTGGTGTGTGGCGAATTTCATCTAAATATTCCCAACCAAGCTCCTTTGAAATGTACGAATATTTTCATACATGAATGACTTTTTGAGGATTTTTGTTTGTCTTTTTAGAGAACGAAAATTCCTATCATTATTGAAGCATTTCTCTGTTCTGCCCTTCATCCATACCTTTATTCTTTCCTATCATTGTTATGTTCATGTTTGTATGATTGTCATGCATATTTTTATGTGTAAATGTAACGCTTATATATATATATATATATATATATATATATATATATATATATATATATATATATATATATATATATATATATATATATATATATATATATATATATATATATATATATATATATATATATATATATATATATATATATATATATATATATATATATATATATATATATATATATATATATATATATATATATATATATATATATATATATATATATATTTATATATATATATATATATATATATATATATATATATATATATATATATATATATATATATATATATATATATAATATATATATAATAATATATATATATTATCTTAAAATCCGAATTTTAAATCACATAAAATCAAAACTGATTATTTCCTGAAAAAAGAGATACGAATTTTCGATTTTACAAAAAGTAGATAATGCCCATAGACTTTAAAGTTAAAGTCTCTGAAAATACCCCAGTTGTTCAAAAAGCATAGGACGTACTGGAGGGGTAAGATATTTCTCTGATCTTTAATTTTTTTTTCCATTTCATAATAAGACCATTATATGTATTATTTAAAATATTTGGTTTAAAATCTTCATTGAGATTAAGATGAAAGTTTTAAAGAAACTTTTGTCAAACGATTACCATTATTTTCATTTTTTCTACTGTTATTGTTTTTCTCATTATTATTATTATTATTATTATTATTATTATTATTATTATTATTATTATTATTATCATTATAATAATTATTATTATGATTAGGATCAATATGATTATAGTTAAGACCATTATTATTAACATAAACTTAGCGTTTGCCGATTTTTGTTCTCTCTCTCTCTCTCTCTCTCTCTCTCTCTCTCTCTCTCTCTCTCTCTCTCTCTCTCTCTCTCTCTCTCTCTCTCTCTCTCTCTCTCTCTTAGCAAATATTAGAATTTTAATTTTATTATTTTATTGTCATTATTTTCATTTTGGTACTAGATTAGCTTTAACCCTACCACATTCATTTATTGATTTAATTTTTTTTTTTTTTTTTTTTTTTTTTTTTTTTTTTTTTTTTTTTTTTTTTTTTTGGTAATCAAACTTTCAAACTGAAACTTGGAAAAATTATAATTATTATTTTAAATTTTGGGAAGATCATTTATTATAAATTTTTTTTGTGATAGATTATTTTTAGTCTTACCATAATTAATTTGCAATTAACAACTGAGTATCAAACGAGTTTATTTATTTATTTGTATATTAGAATTCATATTATGTATGTATAAATGTATGTATATGTGACCTTATTTGCTGGGTCATTTAAAGTCCTATCCAATTCTTTTATTATTGCATGTAAGCATTTAAATGATTTCAGTTTGTTTTTCTACTGTTATTTTTTTTTTTTTTTTTTTTTTTTTTTTTGTTTTTTTTTTTTTTTTTATCTGATTCATTTTTTTTATTGAATGTTTTTATTTAATTTTTTTTTTGTATTCCTATATTTATTATTATTATTATTATTATTATTATTAATTTGTGTTCCATATGATTACTGCTGTTCATAATTGCAGGTTCCAATCACAGAGTTGTATTAAACCTAGAAATAAGAAAGTTTCTTTATTTACCCAAAAAGAAGATCTCTCTCTCTCTCTCTCTCTCTCTCTCTCTCTCTCTCTCTCTCTATATATATATATATATATATATATATATATATATATATATATATATATATATATATATATATATATATATATATATATATATATATATATATATATATATTATATTTTTTTTTCACTACCAGACTCTTGTAAGTGCACATACTTTATAGCTGTCTTAGACGAAACCCTCCACTGTGATCTTTGATCATAAAGTTTGTTTAGGTTCCGAGGCAAGGCTTGAGTTTCTTGAGCAGTGAATGATGGTTGTAGGCTTGCTATGCCTGTCACAACCCATTCAAGACTGTTAGTTAGTGCCGTCCTGTGTTCAGCCCCCGATGGTTACAGGAGGTTTGCTCCCCTCCTGGCTATGAACATTGGTCGGTACAAGCCACAGCTTCTCGTCAAGATTGAGTAGACACAGGTACAAAGCAAAATCTATGCAAAGATTATTTTCATATTGACCAACTGCTTCGAAACCTCCACAATTAGGCCAGAAATTACTTATAGCAGCGCACTTCATTTTATTTCCAATTATGTTTTTATTGAAATATGGAAAAAAAGAACTACTCCTATAATTTTGTTGTTCTTCACTGAAATTTCTAATCACCCTCATTTATTTGTCCATTTAAAATATTTTAATTGTTGAAAAGAAATGTATTCAAAATGTAGTTGCTCCTTCTCTTGAGGTCGTTAAAAATTAATTTTGTTTTGTTATATAGTCTGGATTTAATTTCAAATTTTTGATTCAATAAAAATCTGTATTGATAATATCTGGCGTTAATTCAAGCTCTCCATCTTCCTTAGCTTTCTTTCTCCATAAGAAAACCTATTAACAATTCTTCAGAAGTTTTCGATTCATTTAGATCACTTTCCAATCCCTTCTCTGGATTTTCTATTTTCTTCTTTCTCAGCTCTTTCCAATGCGTCCGACTCCGACAGCAGTCAGAAAATACCAGTATTATATATTATTATTATATATATATATATATATATATATATATATATATATATATATATATATATATATATATATATATATATATATATATATATATATTATATTTTTTTTTTTTTTTTTTTTTTTTTTTTTTTTTTTTTTTTTTTTTTTTTTTTTTTTTTTTTTTTTTTTTTTTAATTTAGTTTTAGTTCTCTTGAATCAAGACATTACTTGAATATAATTTAGTATCTTTGGTTCTTTAATCTTTATCTTTAAGTAATAAATATTAATTATTAATTGTAGTTGTCCACAATTCTTAAAATTGAATTTTCCTTTCATCTAAAATCTATTTTTTTGGTCATTTTTTGTTTTTTGTTTCAGAAAGTCACCAGATGATAAGGGAATTCCAGTTGTTAACAATTCTTCAAATCATTAATTAATTAATTATAAATATTCCTATTTTGCATTATTTTCTTAGTCTTGATTGTCATATCGGATAACTAACGTGTTCATTTCAAAATTTGTTGTAATTTGTGCGGTTTTCGTTGAAATGACGGATTTCGGCAATTCAGCGAAATTTTCATTCTTTTATTCCTCTTTTTTATGTTTTGTTTTAATTACCATTTTTATATATTTATATTTTGGTATTAATAATTAAACTAAATCTGCTAAATATTTTCTCTTCCAACCTTTGGGAGTTCCAACTTACTAGTTCCTATTTTATCGGTATGTAAAAGTTTCCACACGTTTGAATCTGCATCCTTATGATTGCCTTGTAAGCTTGACTTAGAATCCAGTTTGCTTCCTCTTATCAGCAAACTTTTCTATACTAAATTTTACTAAGGCGATTAACATATAAAAAAAATTTATGTTCGGATATTTTTTGGTCGATTTTTATAGAATTTCATTTTCTGGAAAAATTGTTACTATATAAAGTGCTAAAATGAAACTTGGTGTCCAATCATAATTACGCGAGATTCGTATTTTGATATTTTTGTCTAATTTCTGAATCTATAATGGTTTCGGAGTTGCACATGCCTGAACTCGTTTTGATATAAAATTTTTGTCACACACATGACTGATATTGCACAAATTTTCCGAAACTCTGGAGGAAGGGTACGGCTAAAGAATGATCTCACAGATTTTTTCATATTTTTCCTGAAAAAAGTTTTGAGTTAAAATATAGGAAAAAGTTCCAGTCAACCTAGTTTCAATAAAAAAAAAAAAATTTATTTTTAAAATTTTGTTCCGAATATTTTTACTCAAAACTATTCTCTAGCTATTCATATCAAGAAACTGAGTAAATATGTACTTTAAAACAAGGTCTTACAGCAGTGTTCCTGAAAATTTTGGTCAGATCGATCAAGCGACAAAAAGTTATAGCACAAAAAAAGGAGAGGGGTTGTGTATAAATTTTGGACTGATCGCAACTCTACTTTCTTTCCGTAAGAGGATCTTGTCACTTGACAGGTCTAGCTCCGAGGTTATGTCAAGCGTTTCCAAACAAAACTTTCCAGATCTCTAAGAGCAGAATATAAATTTTTGAGGTAAGAAAGTTTATCACTAGTAGACTTCCAGCACCCAAAGTCATGCTTATGATCGGAAAAAAGGGGATGGGACTCCACATGATCCGAGAAATGAGAGTTATGAACGGTTTCAAATATCTTAGACAGAATACAAGTGAGGGCCATAGTAAGATAGTTAGAGAATCAAAGATGCTATCTTCCTTCAAAATAGGTTGGACAAATATACGCTTCCAACACTGAGGGAAAGTGCATTTAGGCATAAAGAGAATTGTTTACCAGGGGACGGCACTACCTAGAAGCACACTCCCTCATATCTTGGGGAGGAATGCCATCCTGGCCGTTTTCTTTCCTAAATGCTCATAGATTTCAGAAGATCATGTACCTGATCAAATATAATCACAGATAAAAGAATGGGACAACTGAGAGGAGAAGGAGGAGGTGGAGGAGATGGAAGAGGAGGAGAATTGTCAGAGTCGGACAGGGTTGAATTAGAGGAAAACAAGAGGCCAAAGAGAATATTACCCTTTCAATTGGAGAATCAGCAACAGAATTAGCAATGGGAATATGAGTATTAAAGACAGATTTCCAATATTTATTAGAGATGTTTTTAGCAAAAGACCAGAGAGAAATTTAACAGTAGGAGAACTTAGGAGGTTAGCGTACTTTCGTTTGGTGAAAGTTAACGTTTCTCGTCGAATAATGCCCAGAAAGAATATTAGCAAGAATGATAGGAGAAAATGAATTTTTCCACTCCCGAAACGTGTTATCTCTAGATTGAATGGAGCCGATCGAACAGTGAATTTTGAGGAGAGAAAGATTTAGTACCATAGGTGAAGAAATGAACCTGTGCATCCTATCTACGATTACAGCCCCCACTTTATCTGCAGAGACAGAAGCATCTTCAGAGTCAAAGCAGCCACTACAGTAATAGTTGGCGTAGAAGCGACAAAAAACACAACAATCAGAAATAATAGAATAAGTTCTTATTATATATATTATATATATATATATATATATATATATATATATATATATATATATATATATATATATATATATATATTATATATATATATATAATATATATATATATATATTATATATATATATATATATATATATATATATATATATATATATATATATATTAAAAGAGTTATAGCATGAATCCTTAGATACATGGTATCTCAGGCAAGAGCAAAATATTATGGTGAGAGCTGGATAGTTGGTATTTAACTGATTCAAAGTTAGCTCGTCAAAGTACGGATATTCGTGAAGTTTTATATATATATATATATATATATATATATATATATATATATATATATATATATATATATATATATATATATATATATATATATATATATATATATATATATATATATATATATATATATATATATATATATATATATATATATATATATATATATATATATATATATATATATATATATATATATATATTATATATATATATATATATATATATATATTTATATAATGTGAGTGCAAAAGTCCCTGTGCTTGGGTGCGTACGTGTGTGTGTGTGTACGTGCGTGCGTACGTGCATGTGTGTGCTTCTTTGAATGCCTAAATTGAGAGGTACTGAGGTTGGCGTAGACGTGGAATTTCTATTATCTTTACCAACGTCAGTGGTCTCGGAGCTAATCTCGAATCCGTGGAGCAGCACTTCTCTAACGCTCGTCCTAACCATTTTCTTCTGACTGAAACTCAGTTGGATCGGGATTCTTTCCCTAACAATTTTAATGTCTCTAACTATAACTTTTTTTTTTCACAATTTCCGACTAAATGGTGAAAGTCTGTACGCATATTAACATTAACACTTCTGTGACACGTATCGTAAATCTTGAATCTCCTAATTTCGATGTTTTATGGCTTAAAATCTGTCTTCCTACTGATACAATTGTCTTGTGTTTCTGCTATTGCTCCTCTAATGGAACAGATTTTCCAGTTCTTTTTCAATATCTTACTACATCTCAAGAGACTGTTACTTCTTCTCATCCAAATACTGAGGTCCTCTATTTAGGGGATTTCAACGTACACCACTCTGAGTGGTTGGGCTCCTCTCATACTGATACAGGTGGGAAGGAGGTCAAATCATTCAGCATTCTCAACGATTTGGAGCAGTTGATTAGGGAACCCACACGCATCCCAGACCGTCAAAACCAGTTCTTGAACACACTTGATTTATGCTTTACCACCTCCCTTCTAGATATAAATAAACCATTTTCCCTCCTATCGGTAACTCTGACTATAATCTTATAGATTTTAATTATAATGTTTTCTCTCCAACAGCTCCGCCAAGCCCATAACATACTTTCTGGCACTTCAGTAGGGTTAATTGGGAGCAATGTGTCGCATGTTTATTAACTAGCATTGGAGTGAATCCTGTTTTGACTTGGGGGATGCTTCGGTCTCTGCTGAAAAGGGGGGGGGGCCGTATTCGTCGATATGATGGGCAGGTTCATTCTTTCTTTAATTAACTAAATCTTTTTCTCCTCAAAATCCATGGTTCGATGGCAATTGTTCTCTTGCCCTTCGAGAGGGAGACAATGCTTATCGCGAATGGAAAAACTCTCCTTCTCCTATCACTCTTGCTAATTTTTATTCGGCTCGGAATCGTCACAGAGATGTTCTTCGTATTAAGAGTACTTTCACAAAAAGGAAGTGCGCTGACCTCCATGGTTCTCCTAATGACAAAAATTTATGGCCTTTTTCCAAAAATTTCTTTAAAAACTTTTGTAAATCTGCATTTCCTCCTCTTATTCGTTCTGATGGTTTTGTTGCTAATACTCCCTATAAAAAGTCTAATCTCTTCGGCCTCCTTTTTTTCATCTAATTCCACCCTGCTCAATTCTGACATCCTTCCTCCTACTCCTTTTCCTCCCACTCGTCCCATGTCTCTACCTGTGATTACTCTTAATCGGATACATGGGATCTTGAAATCTATGAATGTTAGGAAGGCCACTGACTCGGATGGCATTCTTCCTCGTGTTCTGAATAAGTGTGCTTACGAGTTGGCGCCTGTGTTCGTTCAGCTATGCTCTTTATGCCTTAATACTAATACTTT
The DNA here is from genome assembly GCA_009176605.1 of Armadillidium nasatum. NCBI lineage: Eukaryota > Metazoa > Arthropoda > Malacostraca > Isopoda > Armadillidiidae > Armadillidium > Armadillidium nasatum. The sequence goes on from SEYY01007381.1 coordinate 54,226, forward strand.
TCCTCAGTGATGGAATTGCGCATATTCTCAACCAATCCCGAAAAAAGGTAGCAGCTCTGACCCTTCCAAATATCGACCTATAACTTTCACTTGTGTCCTCTCTAAAATTTTTGAAACTCTCCTCAACTCTCTTTTCCTGGGTCACTTGGAATCTCATTTTTTTTCTCTCAAATTGTCAGTATGGCTTTTGACGTCTCGAGGTCAACTGGTAACATACTTTCCTATCTAACTGATTTATGGTCTTCTGTCCTTAGAGACTTCAGAGAGTCTTGTGTGGTGGCGCTTGACATTTCAAAGGCTTTTGACCTGGTATGGCATGCGTTGCTGCTCTCCAAGCTCTCTTCCTTTGGGTTTCTTCCTTCTCTTTGCTTACTCTTCTCTAGTTATCTCTCAGATCGTTCCATTTTGGTACTTGTAGATGGAGCTACCTCTTCCTCCTTTCTTGTCAATTGTGGTGTTCTGTTTTATCTCCTACTTTATTCTTACTTTTCATTAACGATCTTCTCAATTGCGCTTCTAACTCTGTTCAATCTTATACTGATGACTCAACTCTCCATTCTTCTACACATTTCAAATCTTCTCCCACTTTTGATTAAAGAGTTGCTTCTCGTCTTCAACTTTCCGATTCAATTCTTGCTGATCTGAATGGGATTTCCCGGTGGGGTCATAGCAACCTTGTGAAATTTAACTCTTTAAAAACTCAACTTCTTCACATCTCCAATCAAAAACACCTCCCAACTTTCCTATCTTCTTCGATAGCTCTCCTGTCTCTCCTGTAAATAACATTAACATTCTTGGTCTAAACATAAACAATAAATTGTCTTGGAAACCACATATATCAATGGTTGCTAAGACGGCCTCAAAGAAGCTGGGAATTCTGTTCAGGTTGCGAGAATTTTTTACTTCTGAGCAGTTACTCCAATTAAATAAGGGTCTTATTCGCCCTTTCATGGAACACTGTTGTCACATTTGGGGTGGGGGCTCCTGTTCCAGCCTTAGACTATCCAGGATTGAGTCCAAGTCTAAAAGGTTAATAAACTGTCCCCTACTTTCATTTTCTCTTGACTCTTTAACTTAGAGACGTGACGTTGGCGCACTATCTGTTTTCTATAGGTACTACAGTGTCAGGTGCTCTGGGAGATTGGCCTCTCGCATTCCACCACCATTGCGTCGCCCTCGTTGCACAAGGGGTGCCCTGATTTCGCACAAATTTTGTGTCGATGCTGGAAACCTTAGGCTTACCTGTTGTGGTGCCTCCTTCTTTCCTGCCCCTTCTGTTCTGTGGAACTCTCTACCTTCATCTATTTTTCCTCATGTACTTAATCTTTCTCACTTCAAAGCATCCGTCTGGACTCACCTGAGGGAAGTGGGTTTGGTTATGGTCTGGATGATTTTCTTCTTTTCTCTTTTGTATGTGCCTCCTCCTTGAAAAGGGACTCTGCGCGTGAGTGGTGGTGAACTAAAAATAATATATATATATATATATATATATATATATATATATATATATTATATATATATATATATATATATATTATATATATATATATATATATATATATATATATATATATATATATATATATATAATATATATATATATATATATATATATATATATATATATATATATATATATATATATATATATATATATATATATATATATATATATATATATATATATATATATATATATATATATATATATATATATATATATTTATATATATATATATATATATATATATATATATATATATATATATATATATATATATATATATATATATATATATATATATATATATATATATATATATATATATATATATATATATATATATATATATATATATATATATATATATATATATATATATATATATAAGACAAATTTAAAAATATTTGTGATTATTAAAATAACCCTTTGTTATTTACGAAGCCATTTTAAATTTATTTTACTTTTTTGCGGCAATAATATGGATTCTAGATTGTCCTGAATTTATAACATTGATCCAAATTACTAAGTAATACTTTTACTATGAAAACACGACTGCCTACGAGCGTCAGTAACCCGTTGCTATCATTCACTGAACATTTCGAGCTATAACTTTCTCTGAATTTTCACGTGATTTTGTCTTTTCGCGTAAATTTTTAGTAAGTTCATTAGCCATGAGTTCTAAGAAAGTTAATGAGAAGAGACAAGCAACGAAGAAAATGGTTAGGATCACTTTGGATGGTGAAAAAAGAGATTATTAAAAAGTATGAAGGTGTCATGCATATCCTGGACTTGGCTGCTGCATACCGTATTCCGAGAACAGCGGTTCCTTCGATTGTGAATAAAAGACATTATTAAATCGTCTAATGTTGGAAGGGGGTGAAATCGATTACCAAACAAAGATCAGACATTAAAGCTTTTGAACAACTGCTTTTGATTTAGATAACAGAAGAACAGTGTGCTATCGATAGCGGTATCGGAGACAATGATTTGCGAAAGGACGAAACTGATGCATGCCGATCTTTTGAAAAACAAGGCAGGAAAGAGCCAAGAATGTGAATTGTCTAAATCCAGTCATGGCTGGTTTAATAATTTTAAGAAGAGGACTAGCATTCACAATGTTATGGCATAGAGAAGGGGTCAGTGGTGATTAACCCTTTCGCTGCGCGAGGACTATATATAGTCCATCGTAAATGTCACGCGCATGACGCATGGACTAATATTAGTCCATGGAGAACCTCTACTATATGCTAATCGCCGTTATGTTATTTATGATTTTTCTTGTTGTTTTGGAGGTTCAATACAAAGTCTGAAGCCATATGGAGGTATTTTGCAACTTTTTATATATTTTGGGAGGAGTTTCTTTCATAAAATAAAGAGAAATCAGTGTCTACCCAGCAACGATGAGGGGAGGGTGTAATAATTTTTTCCTTTCACTTTATTATATATATATATATATATATATATTATATATATTATATATATATTATATATATATATATATATATATATATATATATATATATATATATAATATATATATATATATATATATATATATATATAGAGAGAGAGAGAGAAGAGAGAGAGAGAAAGAGCGCTGAAGATTCAGTCTTTCCTGGCATTTACGTTTACGAGTGCGTAATATTTTTTGAAGATGCAATTGTGACTTTTTACCCCCACGTTCCACTCTATTATATATATATATATAACCAGTCTTTTTACCCCCTTCTTCTCTATTCCACATTCCCCAATACTCGTCAACCCCAACCATTCTATAGCCTCGGATAAAAAAATTTTTTTTTTTTTTTTTTTTTTTTTAGAAAGAGTGCGAAAGTATTTAGTCTCTTTTCGGCATTTGACGAGAGAAGATCGTAAATATTATGCAAGATAATTTTTCAAAGATGCAATTCTGACTATCTCTTTACCCCCTTTCCACTCTATTCCACCTTCCCCCATCGCCAATTATAAAACACCTAGAGCTTCTTGTACAAAAAAAGGCTTTTCTTCTACTCTGGCTTATATATATATATATATATATATATATATATTATATATATATATATATATATATATATATATATATATATTATATATATATATATATATATATATATATATATATATATATATATATATATTATATATATATATATATATATATATATATATATATATATATATAGTAATAAATAATAATACTAATAATAAACTATGAAAATCATATGATTTTTCTTCCTCAGCGTTCTCTTCCGTCAGTGACGGGTGACGTAATAATACTCCATGCCGCAGCGAAAGGGTTAAGATGCCGCCAATGATTTTATTACAGAGTTTTGGAATTTTTGGAGACTGAGGGTTTTGCTTCCCAATAAGTTTTTAATTGTGATGTAATAAGCCTATTTGGAAGAAAATGCCTAACTGAACTTATATTAGCCAAGAGGACAAGGTATGGCCAGGGCCAAGCCAATGAAGGACAAGCTAACTCTTGTTCTGTGACAATGCAAGTGGAGATTACAAACTGGACTTTTATTACACAAGAAGAGAAGGTATGGCCAGGGCACAAGCCAATGAAGGACAAGCTAACTCTTGTTCTGTGGCAATGCAAGTGGAGATTGCAAACTTAAGCCTCTGCTGATCTACCACTCTGAAAACCCTTTAATAAACATAACGCACAGAAAACTCAGTTACCTGTGATGTGGAGGTCAAATTGTAAGGCTTGGAAATCAGAGAATATTTCAGTGAGTGCTTTAATGTTGTGTTTGGGTAAGTGCGAAAAGTTATTCAGAGAAGAAAAACCTGCCTCTGAAGACCCTCCTCTTAATGAATAATGCTCCAGCTCACCGTCCGAATATTATTATATATATATATTATATATATATATATATTATATATATATATATATATATATATATATATATATATATATATATATATATATATATATATATATATATATATATATATATATATGAGTATGTTGCTGCCGGAATTATACTTTATTACTGTAAAGTTCCCCCCTCCCCCTCCATAACACGACTCCTTGTCATGCAGGTCATCAGTAATTACATGAAATGCTTCACTAAAGTACTATTCCAAAGGTACTTTGACGTGACCTCTGACACAAAGTTAACCCTGAGAGAGTTTGGGAAAGATCACTTTACTGTAGTCCATTTCATAACTCTCATTGACAAAGCCTGGCAAGAAGTTTCCTACAGAACAATGAACTCTGCTTGGAGGAATTTGTAGCCAGAAGCAGTGACTGAAATGGACTTTAAGGCTGTTCCTATAGTGAAGGATATTGTCTCTGTGGGCTGGTCCATAGGTCTGGATGTGAGTGATGGTGGATGTAGAAGAGTTAGTGGAGGGGCACAGGGAAGAGCTGACCACTAAGGAAATGCAAGAACTTGCGAAGGAGGAGCAAAAGACTAAGATGGATGCGCTCTCTTCAGGCTTGGAGGAGAAGGATAGAGGAAGCCCCCTCCACACTTCATTAATAAGGGAAATCCTTGTGAAATTGATTGATGTCAAAATCATTGCAGAGAAGTACCACCCCGACAAATCCCAAACAAGCCTCATTAGTATTGTATGGAATGACCCGACAATGTCACATTTCCGAAACATCCCGAGGAGGAGGCAGAAACAAAGTTCTTTGGACATATTTTTAGTAAAAGTCAAAAAAAAGTAAAAAAGTAGAGAAAAAGAGAGAGAAAAGGGAAAGAGAAAAAACACCGGAATTTCAAATTCCTGAAGTTTTATTGGAAGGAAACTCTCCTTCCAAACAATAACATATCCTCCTCCTCCCTTCTCATCACCATCCCAGTAGGCACTCGACTCTTCTCAGCAAGGTAGAGTGACATTAAATTTTCATTTATTTCATCTAATTACTTTTGTATTTAAGCATTTTAGTATTAAGCAATGTTTAAATTATTTCATACAGCCACATTAGTGTATAATATACCAATAACAATAGGATTTTTTTATGGGAACGGATTAATCAATTTCCCTTTATTTTTTATGTGAGAAATTCGTTTGGTATACGTCCTGTTTAGTCCTCCGTAACAAACTCTTTTCTCCGTAGAAAATGCAAAAATCTTTCTAGTTACTAATCCTCCCGCTCTTTCTGGCATTTTCCAAAAAAAATGCCAACTCTAACTTTGCCTCTTCCTCTTTCCCTCCATTAGTATCTTCCAACGACACAACTGCTGTTTTACCTTTCTTCTAAAGCTGAACTCTTCGCTCAAACTTTTGCTTCTAATTCAACTTTATACGATTCCGAAGCTATTCCTCTTCCTCCAACCACCTCCAACTCATTTATGCCTTAAATTATAATTTCTTCTAAAGACGTCATTTCTGCTCTCACTGAGCTTGATATTAAGATGGCGTACGGTTCCAATGGTATTCCCCCTGTGGTTCTTAAAACTTGTGCTTTGGTAAAATATTTTGTTTTTGTCTCTCTACTTTAACCTACCCTTCTTGCTGGAAACGTGCGCTCATTCACCCTGTGCTGAAGAAGGGAGATCCTTCTTAACCCTCCAACTACCGTCCCATTTCTTTAACCTCCGTTCTTTCTAAAATTTTCGAGTGTTTCCTTAACATGAAGATTTGGAAACATCTCAATTCTTCTAATCTTATCTCTGATAGCCTGTATGGCTTTCATAAGAAACCCTCTACTGGTGATCTCCTTTCCCTTCTCTCTGACTCTTGGTCTTCAGCTCTTCGGAATTTCAGTGAATCTTTTTGCTGTCGCGCAGTACATATCGAAATCCTTCGACAGAGTCTGGCACAAAGCTTTGATTTCTAAACTTCCCTCTTTCGGTATCTATCCTTCTCTCTGTGATCTTCTCTCTCATTTCCTTTCCGGTCGTTCTATGGCAGCTGTTGTAGACGGCCACCGTTCTTCCTTTGAATCTATTAATAGTGGTTCTGTGCTATCACCAACACTTTTTTACTTTTCATTAATGACTTTTTCTCTATAACTTCATCTCTTGTTCCACTCCTAAGTTGATGACCCCACCCTTCATTACTCCTTTCAGTTTGAAAAACGTCCCTCCCAACAGCAGTTAATAGACTCAAGAAGGGTAGCATTGGAGCAACTAACCTCTGATCTTTCAAGTATTTCAAATTGGGGAAGAGAAAACACGGTTGTTTTCAATGCCTCAAAAACTCAGCTACTCCTTCTCTCCACTCGACACAATCTTCACACATCTATGATATCTTCTTCGAAAACACACAACTCAAACCTTCATCTGTTAAATTTTAAATTCTCGGTGTATCTTTTTCTCGTGAACTTTCTTGAAAACATCACATTACTTCTCTTTCTAAACAAGCTTCTAAGAGGTTGGCTGTTCTGAGGCGCCTTCAGAATTACTTCACGCCACCCCAGTTGCTTGCTCTGTATAGGGGTGTTATTCGTCCCTGTGTGGAGTACGCTTCACACATCTGTGGTGGTTCCACTCATACAGCTTTCCTTCAGAAGGTGGAATCTAGGTTTTTTCGTCTCATCAACTATCCTGCTCTTACTAACTCTCTCCAATCTCTTTCTGCCAGACGAATTGTTGCGTCCCTCTCTCTATACTATCGCTTTAATTAACAATGGACACTGCTCTTCCGAACTCTCTCGTCGCATACCATCTCCAATGAGAAGAGCTCATGCGACACGCCTATCCACACAGTCTTATCCTTTCTCTGTTCAACCCTCCGACAGGCACCGTTATCTGTATGTCCGCGTGGTGTTGTTCAGGTAGCAGTAAACATGGACTACGAGTTACATGAACTGACCGACATGATAATGTGTTACGGTGAGGCTAGGGGATATGGACGAGAGACTCATCACATCTACGAGCAACGTTATCCAAACAGGAGAAATACATACCACAGTATCTTTGCTGCAATACATCGCCGCCTGTGGGAAAGGGACAAGATTCGTCCTCAGCATGTCGATGGTGGAAGGCGTGTTTGTGGATGATGTTGTCGAGAAATTCAGCTAGGCAGCATTTTCAGCATCTTGAACGCGTACCGTGGAGAATGCTGACCATATGGGGGTTTTGCGGGAACATAACCTACATGTGTACCACCTTCAGAAGGCTCAGTCACTGGAACCAGACGATTATGCACCTCGTACACACTTTGTACAGTGATTCCTTCATCGATGTGCAAATGATGTGTTATTCACAGATGAAGCCTACTTTACTCGTGACGGTTATTTTAACAACAGGAATAGCCATGGTCTGGGACTATGCGAACCCACATGAGGTTGTTGTTTGACATCACCAACAACGTTTTTCCATGAACATCTGCGATGGAATTGTTGGCCGACATTTGCAGGGACCTTTAATCCTGACAGAAAGGTTAACGGGAGCTGCGCACCTACAATTCCTGCAGACCATACATTCGGAGCTGCTAGACAACGTGTCTCTTGAGTTGCGCTGACAACTCTTGTTCCAATATGATGTCGTCTGAGCACACTTCTGTATTGATGCGGGGCGCAGCTAACCGTCGACTTTGGGGAACATTCGGATTGGGCTTGCAAGACCTGTTGCGTGGCCGCTGCGTTCACTTGACCTGACGACCCTTGAGTTTTATCTTTGGGAGCATGTCAAAGGAATGGTGCATGAAACTCACGTTATCTCTAGAGCTCAACTGATTGTCCGTATCAATGATGCGCTTCTCCACATCACCCAGAATCCTTCCATGCTCGACAGAGTTGGACGGTTATTGCTGCGACGGTATCAGGCATGTAGTGAGGCGCAGGGCAGACAATTCGAACACACATTGTAATGCAAACATGCCTTCCAATAAAATGTATTGTGTACAACTATTTCTATTCCGTTTCCCAACCGTACGGGTGAGCACAAGGACCCATGCGCATAACCCCGAAACGAAGCGCATGGGGGTATATGGACCTTAGCATATCATAATTTTCTGTATGACCTATCGGTCCTACAAGTTTGTTGGTGAGGTCCTGCAACACCTTGTATATATATATATATATATATATATATATATATATATATATATATATATATATATATATATATATATATATATATATATATATATATATATATATATATATATATATATATATATATATATATATAAAAATATAAAAAAAAAAAAAAATTTTTTCATTACAATATAACCAAAATTTGAACAAATTTAGAATATATAAACAAATAAATAAATAAATAAATTCCAGTTCCTGAAAATAAGAACAAAAATAAGAATTTCGAAGTTCCCCAAATTGTTCTTCTTTTTTTTTTTTTTCAAAGAAAACGGAACTCATTTTCTCTATGCTTCGTAGCAGCAATTCAATAGGAAGGTAAAAAGTAAAAACTTCCTCCCGTGAATGTCGGTAGAGTGAGTCGCAGGTTCTTGTGTTGTCTTATTTACAATTAAAGAAAGCTTTGTTTTCTGCATTTTTAAAAGGATTTCTTATTTATTCTTCTAAGGCTGTTAGCCGACTTCAATTGTTTTACAATTTTTGAAACGTTACTGATCAAAATGTAGGAAATGCGGTTTCAAATAAACAGATGATTTCACGTGTTGTTCTTCGTTACCTGTGACCCAGTTTCTGACTTTGCTAATATTTGCATGAAATTATTATGATCATAATAAGTGCTCGACCTTACATTCTAGATTAAATATAGGTATGTATTTATCACTCTTTTATTTAAGGTATATATATATATATATATATATATATATATATATATATATATATATAATATATATATATAATATATATATATATATATATATATATATATATATATATATATATATATATATATATATATATATATATATATATATATATATATATATATATATATATATATATATATATATAATATATATATATATATATATAATATATATATATATATATATATATATATATATATATATATATATATATATATATATATATATATATATATATATATATATATATATATATATATATATATATATATATATATATATATATATAATATATATATATATATATATATATATATATATATATAATTATATATATAGTGATATATATCGGGTATTATCGGTATCGGTATCGATAGTATCGGTATCGGCAAAATTTTTGGGATAAGAGTAAAGTATCGGTATCGGTATCGGTATCGGTATATCGGTTTCGGTATCGGCATATCGGCATTTTTTTGTATCGGTATCGGTATCGTCGGTATATCGGTATTTTGGTATCGCTCCATCCCTATATATATATATTATATATATATATATATATATATATATATATATATATATATATATTTAGTATATATTTATATATATATATTATATATATATATATATATATATATATATATATATATATTATATATATTATGGGATGGAGCGATACCAAAATTTTTCCGATACCGATACGATACCTAAAAATTCCCGATACGATACCGATACCTATTAGAAAATATGCGATACTTACCGAGATACCGATACCGATACATACTCTACCCGATACCGATACAATCGAAAATTATGATACTTGCCGATACCGATACCGATCCGATACTTCACTCCATCCCTTATATATATATATATATATATATATATATATTATATATATATATATATATATATTATATATATATATATATATAAATTATATATATATATATATATATATATATATATATATATATAATATATATATATATATAATATATCAGAGCTGGGCAGTTACAAGATTAGTGCGCACTGCGCTAGTCGCGCACTTCGAAAAAGTAGCGCATTAACGCAGTCATCAGACGTCAGGGAAAAATCGCGGAGTTTCAGTACGCATCGAAAAATTTTCGCGCTACTTAATTGCGCCCCTTTTGGAAAATTGAAAATATTTATGGTGTTTCCAAAAATATTTTTCGCGCGTGATATTTTTTTTTTTTTTTTTTTAAAGTCAAAAATATAAGTGCTAACTTTTTTATCTAAATAGTAATCATTTAATCAAATTAAAAGTTAATTTTATGCGACTATATATATATATATATATTATATATATTATATATTATAATATATATAATTATATATATATATATATATATATATATATATATATATATATATTATTATATATATTTTTTTTTTTTTTTTTTATTTCCCTAGTGACTTGGTTAAAATTTTCCTTTGTTGTTCGCTTATTTTGATAATTTGATGTTAAAATTTGTTTAGCTTCAATTATATTATTCGCCAAAAGCAAAATCGATGCTCTTACTGTCGGTGAGTTAAACAGAACTGTATTGAATATATTATAGTTTTTTTGAGCTTGAGTCATTGAGGAGCTTAGACTGCTAGGGAATATTTCTACATGCAATTAATGATTGATTGATTGATCAATGATTATTTAATGATTTGATTATTTAATTTATTTTTTTTATTTTTTATAAAATCAGATATATAATGTTGAAAAAGTTTTCCCAACCCAGGGCTTACCATTCTTGGTCCTTCTCCTTTCCCTTCTTTATATATTTATTTTCTCCTTACAGTTATCGTACAAGTCAAACCATACGTTTAAAGTACAGTTTTTGTTTATTTCTTTCCTTTACTTTATTATCTTTATCTATTTAGTAATTATTATTTTAGTTATTTATATTTCAAGAATATTTTTCTTAATATTTTAATTGTATTTTATCTTTAATTATATTAATGACTGTTAATTAAATTTACGTCCGACAGGGTCTTATATTGAACATTTAAAATTATCTTTTTTTGTTTCGTTTTAGCTTTCTTTTGTTTATTTTATGATAAAATTAAAAATCTACATATTATTTTTTATATTTCACTTTACAAATATTATTCAAATTGTAAAATAATCTTTTATCAAGAATAGATTTAATGCTACCTCCCCTTTCCCACGTCTTTCATATGCTGAATATTAAGTGGCAAAACAATATTTTGACTGGTGTTTCTTTTAACTAAATCATATTTTTATTTTTAGTTATTGTTTATGTAATCATTCCTCGAAGTGAAGGAGTGTTAAATGGTATATAAAGTTAAACTATATTTCACTCTTAAAAACTACTAGAAACTTTTTTGATATTTAATTTAAAGTTTGGAAGTGGCAGATGTGAATTGCATTAGAGGAAGTGAAAGTTTATTTCAAACTTGTAAATTTGATAGGTATTTTTCTTTTAAATTACATAGTTTGAAGGAGATTTTGGTGTCTAATTCGAAAGTTTGTATGATTTTAATGCAGGAAAGAAATTACAGGAAGTTATGAGAATATGGAGATGGAGAGTAGATCACTTTTCCGTCGACGCGATTAATTTACAATGCAAATTTCCTCTTCGGAGGATTCTCTTTCAGTTAGATGAAATTCGACCTAAATTCGCGACAGCCAAAATTTTCGACATTTTTGTCGATTATTATTCTTTTCAGTTTGAAGTGTTTACTATTTGGCCATACGTGAAAAATTTTTTATCTACTGTTTGGCGAAAATAGTATTTTTTTAATCGATGCAAAATAATATTTTAGTCTTTATCGATATGTAAACCTATTTTTTTTTATTATTGTTATAATTATTATAAAATATATTATTTTAGTTTTCATCGATATGTAAGCCTATCATTGTTATTTTTATTGTAATTATCTAAATCTTGTTATTATTGTTTCCGTTCATTTTTGGCCTAAGTGCATCTTTGCGCTGTACACTATTAAGTTGCTTCACCAAATAGATATGTTGCTTCACCAAATAATTTTTTTTAAATTTCTTTAAAAAATAATAATAAATAAAATATTAAAAATAAAAATTTTATTAATTTAAAAAAAAAATGTGTTAAAAATATTTTAATATAATTTTATTATTTTTTATAATAAATTTTATAATAAAATTTTAACTGTCAGCAAGAACATATGCGTATCCCTTTGGAATACGCACATGAGCTTGTTATTATTATTATTATTATTATTATTATTATTTATTATTATTATTATTATTTATTTAGCTCTCATTGACACTTGTAAGGATATATACCTTGTAATACTGAAATCTTTTCCTAAAGTCGCGCATTAGCCTGAGGATCTGAAAAGTAGCGCGGTTGCGCTTTCGAACTACCTTTATCTCTAGTCGCGCAGTTCCGCTTGCGCTCTACCTTCAGATATAGCGCGCCAATTATATATATATATATATATATATATATATATTATATATATATATATATATATATATATATATTATATATATATATATTCATTTATGGTAAGGTCAATGACTCCTGAATCTTGGGGGCAACCGAACGTTTTAATTGTTTTTATTTCCCCCTTTTTTCCCTTTTTCACTTTTTTTTTTTTTTTTTTTTTTTTTTTAAATAAAAAAAAAAAAAAAAAAATAAAAATATATATATATATATATATATATATATATATATATATATATATATATATATATATATATATATATATATAT
>SEYY01007382.1:0-22500 GCA_009176605.1 Armadillidium nasatum
TAATATATATATATATATATATATATATATATATATATATATATATATATATATATATATATATATATATATATATATATATATATATATATATATATATATATATATATATATATATATATATATATATATATATATATATATTATATATATATATATATATATATATATATATATATATATATATATATATATATATTATATATATATATATATATATATATATATATATATATATATATATAATATATATATATATATATATATATATATATATATATATATATATTATATATATATATATAATATATATTATAATTATATATATATATATATAATATATATATATATATATATATATATATATATATATATATATATATATATATATATATATATATATATATATATATATATATATATATATATATATATATATATATTATATATATTATCTATATATATATATATTATATAGTATATATATATTTCTATATATATTATATATTTCCGCCATGGGATAACAACATCTTGAGCCCCATGCCGGTCCCAAGCCCGGATAAAGGAGGAGGGTTCACAGACAGGCCTAGCAAGCCGATGTGGCAAAAAAAAGTTAGCTTGCAATTCTCCAAGTGTAGCCTCGGAAACAGGACAGATACAAAGACGCCGAACCTTTAACCGAAAACGGACTATGAATCTGACGACGCTTAAAATAAGTAGCTTGAAAATAGCTACTTATAAAGATAAGGAGGAGGAGATTTTGGAGGTGATGAGAGAGATGAACGTAGACATCATGGGTATGGCAGAGATGAGAATGGGCGGGAGAGAGAGCGGAAAAGATTTGGGAGACGGTTATGTTTTAATGTTCTCTGGGGAAGAGGGAGGAGGAAGCAGGCATGGAGTGGCAATGATTGTGGGGCCGAGGTTGTCAAATTACATACAGGAGGTGCAACTGATAAGTGAAAGACTGATGGTATGTACACTAAAACTTGGGGGTAAGAAGCATAAAATTTTTCAAGTGTATGCCCCACAAAAGGGATGTACACAGGAGGATAAGGATACATTCATGGAAATACTGGAGGAAGCTCACAGAATAGATGAAGGTGCGGTGACTCTAATGATGGGAGATTTTAATGCTAGAGTGGGAAGAGAGAGAGAAGGAGTGGAGGAGTTCATTGGACCGTTCGGAGAGGAAGTGAGAAACCCACAGGGGGAAAGACTTATTGAAATGTGTGTTAGAAACAATCTAAAAATAATGAATGGCTTTTTTAAGCACAGAGAATCGCAAATGTACACAAGGTACAGATGGAACCAGAATTCAGGACGTTTTAACCAAAGATCAGTGATTGACTACTTTATTTCGTCAGATAAAAGGATAGTGAACAATGTGAAGGTGATTCCTGGAGTGTCTTTGATTGCAGATCACCGAATGATAGTGGCAAAGGTGAAAGTGAGAAACTTCAGAAAACAACACCTGTATAAGAGTAAGATCATAAAGACAAAGAGTCTGACTGAACAGGAAAAAAGAACTGAATACAAAAGAAGGATAAACGAAAAAGTAAATGGATGGGAAGAGGGTGGTGAGGTTGAATGGTCAAATGTTGAGAGCTGCTTAAAGGAGGTGGCTGTGGAAGTACTAGGAGAGGAGTGGATGGGGGGTGGAAGGAGAAGGCACACGCCATATTGGACAGAGGAAGTAAAAGAAGCGATAAAGAGAAAAACAAAAAATATGAGAATTTGGCTGAGGAGGAGGACCCCGGAAACGAGAGAAGAGTATGTAATCGCAAGAAACGAAGCAAAAAGAGTAAAAAGAAGAGCAGAGAAAGATAGCTGGAGGGAGCTGGGAGAGAGGTTAGAAGAGGATCGAAGAGGAAATAAATCGTTGTTATATGGATTAGCAAGATCATACAGAAGGGATAAAAGGAAGTTAAATAACATAAAAGATGTGAATGGAGAATTAAGGGTGACGGCAGAGGAGATAAATGAAAGATGGACAGAATATTTGAGGCATTATTAAATGTGGAAGGTGAGAACAGAGAATTGGAGGCGGAGGATGATCAAGGAGGACAGGGTGGAGAGGAAGAGAATGAGTTCACGGAACAGGAGTTTGAGGAGGCTCTTGCAAGGATGAAAAATGGTAGAAGCGCCAGGTGAGGATGGAGTGGGAATAGAATTGGTGAGAGAAGCTGGCATACAAGTAAAGAAGTATATACTGAAAGTGTTAAACAAGTGCTGGAGGAGTGGAAGAGTCCCGGAGGAGTGGGGAAGAACAATAATTGTGCCGATATACAAAAGAAAGAGAGACTCTGGTGTCTGCGAGAACTATAGGGGAATATCTCTGACAAATCATATAGTGAAGATCTACGAAAGAATGATAGAGAGAAGACTGAGTGAGATGATCGAAGAGCAGTTGGGAGAGGAACAACATGGATATAGGAAAAATAGAGGAACAACAGATCTTGTCTTTAGCTTGAGACAAATCGTGGAGAAGACATGGGAGTATAATCTAGGAGTTAGTGTGGCCTTTATAGATTTACAAAAAGCTTTTGATTCGGTACCGAGAAGCAGGTTGTGGAAGTGCCTGGAAGAGGAATATGGGGTGGTGGGAAGAATGATAAATGCAATTAAAAGCTTGTATGAGGTTTGCATATGTAAGGTGAGGATAGGACACGAAAATGAGAAGTGGTTTGAGGTGAAGACAGGGGTGAAACAGGGTAGTGTGCTGTCACCTCTGTTGTTTATAGCTTACTTGGATAAGGTCATAAATGAATTTAAAGCTGGATGGGATAAGGATAACGAGTGGGGTATTTTGGCGTATGCCGACAATATTGCTTTTTGGAGCGTGGTGGAGGAGGACATGAGGGAAGGACTAGAAAGGTGGAATTTATGTTTCGAGAGGGCTGGTTTGAAAATGAATAAGGAAAAGACTGTATTTATGAGAGTAAATAAAGAGAGAAATAGAGGAAATTTAGATATCCAAGTTGAAGGAAGATATATAAAAGAGGTTGAAAAATTTGGGTATTTGGGGAGCGTGTTTGGAGGTGAGGGAGGAGTGGAGGAAGATATCGCGGAGAGAATAGGCAAATATGGAAGAAGCGTAAATTGCTTCTACCCATTGTTAAAGAATCAAAATGTGCCTTTGCAAGCAAAAAGAGTGATTTTTGAAAGTATATTGACGCCCATATTGACATATGGCGCGGAATGCTGGACAACAACAACAGTGACAAGAAGTAGAATACAGGCAGCAGAGATGAAGCCCTTGAGGACGATGATAGGAAAGAGTAGAAGAGACAGAATAAGAAATGAACACATAAGAGAGAGAATAGGGGTGAGTAGCATTAGAAATAAAATAGAAAAGGCCCAACTGAGATGGTTGGGGCATCTAGAGAGGATGGAGGGGGGGAGAGTGGCGAGAAGATGTTGGGAGTGGAGACCAGTGGGCAGAAGACCGAGGAGGAAGACCTAAGAAGAGGTGGAAGGACGAGGTGGAGGAGGTGTTGGAGAGGCATCGCTTCCCGAACATTACGCAATTGAGAAGAGAGGGCCAATTCGCTGACAGAGATGAATGGAGAAGGAGGCTGCACCAACTGACAGGCAGATGATGCCTACCTGGGAGCTGAAGTTGAAGTTGAAGTTGATATAATGTGAAGCTTAAAAAGTTTAATATATTATATATTAATTTTAGTTCTATTATTTTATTATTATATATATATATATATATATATATATATATATATATATATATATATATATATATATATATATATATATATAATATATATATATATATATATATATATATATATATATATATATATATATATATATATATATATATATATATATATATATATATATATATATATATATATATATATATATATATATATATATATATATATATATATATATATATATATATATATATATATATATATATATATATATATATATATATATATATATATATATATAGAACGCCACCACTCACGGACAGAGCCCTTTTCAAGTAGGGGGCACACACAGAGGAAGAAAACTCACTCAAACAAACTCCTAACGCACATCCCTCAGGTGGGCACAGACGGAAGCCTTGAAGAGTGGAAGATTAAATACAGGAGGAAAATAGATGATGTTTACGATTTCCACAGAACAGAGGTGGCTGGAAAGAAGGAGGCACCACAAAGAGATAACCTGGGGTTTCCCACATCCACACAAATTGGTGCGAAAGCAGGGCACCCTTTCTGCAACGAGGACAACGCAAGGTGGAAGAATGCGAGAGATCAGTTCCCTCGAGCACCTATCATTGTAGTACGTTTAGAAAAGAGATAGTGCGCCAACGACACGTCGCAGAGATAGGGGGTCAACAGAGTTTGAAAGTATGGGACAGTTATTAATCTTTTAGCTTTAGACTCAACCTTATCCAGAAGAAAGGAGGAGCAGGAGCTCCCAGATATGAGAACAGTACTCCATGCAAGGGCGGATGAGACAATTATATATTTGGAGAAACTGCTCAGAAGAAAAAATTTTCGCAACCTGAACAGAATTCCCAGCTTCTTAGAGGCCTCTTTAGCAACCATTGTGATATGAGGTTTATGTTTAGACCAAGAATGTTAATGTTATTTACAGGTGAGACGGGAGAGCCATCGAAAAGGATAGGAAAGTTGGGAGGTGTTTTTGAGAGGGAGATGTGAAGAAGTTGAGTTTTTAAAGAGTTGACTTTCACAAGGTTGCTATGACCTCACCGGGAAATCCCATGCAGATCGACAAGAATAGAATCGGAAAGTTGAAGACGAGAATCAACTCTGGAAGCAAAAAGAGGGAGCAGATAGAAGAATGTAGAGTTGAGTCATCAGCATAAGATTGAACGGAGTTAGAAATGCAGTTAAGAAGATCGTTAATGAAAAGTATGAATAAACTTGGAGAGAACAGAACCCTTAGGAACACCACAGTTGACAGAAAAAGAGGAAGAGGTCGCTCCATCTACAAGTGCCGAAATGGAACGATCTGAGAGAAAATTAGACAAGAGTAAGCAAAGGGAAGGAGGAAACCCAAAGGAATTGAGCTTGGAGAGCAGCGACGCATGCCATACCCGGTCAAAAGCCTTGGATATGTCAAGCGCCAAAAGACACAAGACTCCCCGAAATCCCTAGGGGCAGAAAACCATAGATCAGTAAGATATGAGAGTATATCACCAGTTGACCTCGAGCCTCGAAAGCCATACTGGTGATCTGAGAGAAGAGAATGAGACTCCAATGATCCAGGAAATGAGAATTGAGGAGAGTTTCAAAAATTTTAGACTGAACAAAAGTGAGAGCTATAGGTCGATAGTTAGAATAGTCAGAACAGTTACCTTTTTTTCGGAATCGTCTGAACAAAAGCACGCTTCCAGCATTGAGGAAAAGTATTAGTATTAAAGCACAGAGAGTAGAGCTGAACGAGGACAGGCGCTAACTCGGAAGCACACTCCCTCAGAACACGGTGAGATATGCCATCCGGGCCACTGGCCTTCCTGACGTTCATAGATTTCAGGATCCCATGCACCCGATCATGAGTAATTACAGGTAGAGACATGGGATACCTGAGAGGAGAAGGAGTTGGAGGAGGGATGCCAGAATCGAGCAGGGTGGAATTAGATGAGAAAAGAAGGCCGAAGAGATTAGCCTTTTCAGAGGTAGTATTAGCTACAGAACCATCAGAGCGAATAAGAGTAGAAAAGGCAGATTTACAGAAGTTATTAGAGATATTTTTGACAAGAGACCAGAAATTTTTATTAGTAGGAGAGCTATGGAGTCAGCGCACTTCCATTTTGTGAAAGTACGCTTAGTCCGTCGAAGAACATCCCTGGAACGATTCCGAGCTGAATGAAAATTAGCAAAAGTGATAGGAGAAGGAGAG
Organism: Armadillidium nasatum; assembly: GCA_009176605.1. Taxonomy (NCBI): domain Eukaryota; kingdom Metazoa; phylum Arthropoda; class Malacostraca; order Isopoda; family Armadillidiidae; genus Armadillidium; species Armadillidium nasatum. The sequence goes on from SEYY01007382.1 coordinate 5,896, forward strand.
TTTTTCAATTCACGATAAGCATTGTCTCTCACCTGAAGAGCAAGAGAACAGTTGCCATCGAAACATGGATTTTCAGGAGAAAAAGATTTAGTCGAAGATGGAATGAATCTGCCCATCCCATCAATGATATATATATATATATATATATATATATATATATATATATATATATATATATATATATATATATATATATATATATATATAATTGTGATAGCTTCTTTCCTATAGAACCTTAATCTATTTAGAAATGTTAATACCAAGCTTTTCCACATACTAAGTTAATACAATGTGAACGTTTCATACCGTATTACCGCCTTCAGTCTTTATAAGATGAAAGGACCTTAAGTCCACGTTGTCGAGAAAAGCTCAGTGTGTGGAACCACCACAGATTTGTGATGTGTTTCCCATACATGTCCGAACACCACTCATATGAAGTGCAAGCAACTGGGGTGGTGTGAAGAAATTCTGAAGGCGCCTCAAAACATTTAACCTCTTAAAAGCTTGTTTAGGAAGAGAAGAAATGTGATCTTTCCAAGAAAGATCACATAAAAAGAAACACCAAGAATATTAAGGAGAGATGAAGGTTTGAGTTGTGTGTTTTTGAAGAAGATATCATTTTTGTGTGGAAGATTGGGTCGAGCAGAGAGATGGAGAAATCGAGTTTTGGTGGCATTTAAAAAAATTGTTTCTCTGCCCCAATTTGAAATGCGAGATAGATCAGAGATCAGTTGCCCCAAGGCTATCTCCCTTGCCTCTATTAACTGCTGTTGGGATGGGTGCCTTTCAAATTGAAAAGAGTAATAAAAGGTAGAGTCATCGGCATAGGAGTTGATAGGAAATGAAGTAAGAGAGAGAAGGTTATTAATGAAAAGCAGAAAAAGTGTTGGGGATAGGAAAGTTTGGAAATCAAACCTTTGCGACAGGCTCTATAGAAAACTTTCGATATGTCCTGCGCGATGGCAATAGATTCACTGAAATGGAGAAGAACGAAGGAACAAGACTCAGCGAGAAGGGAAAGAAGATCACCAGTAGAGCGTTTCTTACAAAAGCCACACTGGCGATCAGAGATAAGATTAGAAGAATTGAGATGTTTCCAAATCTTCCTGTTAAGGATAGATTCAAATCTTTAGAAAGAACGGATGTTAAAGAAATGAGACGATAGTTATAGGGTTGGGAGGGGTCCCCGTTTTTCGACACAGACTGAATGAGCGCAAGTTTCCAGTAAGAAGAGAATGTTGAAGTAGAAAGAAATAGACAAAATAGTTTATCAAGGAAGGGTACAAGCTCTGAAGCACAAGTTTTGAGAACCACAGGAGGGATACCATCAGGACCGTACACCTTCCTAGTGTTAAGCTTTGAAGGAGCAGCAAAGACGTCTTAAGAAGATATATATATATATATATATATATATATATATATATATATATATATATATATATATATATATATATATATATATATATATATATATATATATATATATATATATATATATATATATATATATATATATATATATATATATATATATATATATATATATATATATATATATATATATATATATATATATATATATATATATATATATATATATATATATATATATATATATATATATATATATATATATATATATATATATATATATGGATGCGGATGCGGATGCGGATTATTTAATTTTGATGAGGATGTTCCGCAGATGCGGATGCGGATGCCATCACTAATTTATATATATATATATATATATATATATATATATATATATATATATATATATATATATATATATATATATATATATATATATATATATCAAAACTCAAGGAGGAGATGTCAAAACAATAAGAGAAGAAAAACCCTATAAGTCCCACCCTGAGTAAATTTCGTAGGTGAGCACAGACTTGGACTTTAAAATATTTTCGGTGGGTATTTCGCTATTGCGCTAGACATATCGAAAGCCTTCGATAGAGTCTGACAAAAAGCTTTGATTTCAAAACTTCCCTCTTTCGGAATCTATCCTTCCCTCTGTGACCTTCTTTCTGATTACTTTTCCGGTCGTTCTATAGCAATTGTTATAGACGGCCATCGTTTTTCCTTCAAATCTGTAAATAATGGTGTTCCTCAAGAATCTTTCCTATCCCAAACTCTTTTTCTGATTTTCATCAATGACCTTCTACTTTTTACTTCGTCTCCTATCCACTCTTATACCGATGACTCCACCCTTCATTACTCCTTTCAATTTGAAAGATGCACCCCCCAACAGCAGTTAATTGATGCAAGAAGGGTGGCCTTGGAGCAACTGACCTCTGATCTTTCTCGTATTTTAAATTGGGGAAGAGAAAACATGTCATTTTCAATGCCTCAAAAACTCAGTTCCTACATCTTTCTACTCGACACAATCTTTCACACAACTATGACATCTTCTTTGAAAACACTCAACTTAAACCTTCATATGTACTCAATATTCTCGGTGTTTTTTCTTTTACTCGTGATCTTTCTTAGAAAGATCATATTACTTCTCTTTCTAAACAAGTGTTAAAGATGTTGGGAGTTCTGAGGCTCTTTCGTGATATTTTACACTATCCCCCAAGTTGCTTACTCTTTATAGGGTTGTTGTTCTCCCCTGTACGGGGTAAATCTTACACATCTGGGATGGTTTCACACATTCAGGTCTTCTCGAAATGGTTGAGTCTAGGACTTTTCTTCTTATAAACTTTTTGCTCTTACAAACTCTCTCCAAAATCTTTCTTTCAGTCAAATTATTGAATCACTCTCTCTATACTATCGCTATTACAACGGACAATATTTTTCTGAACTCTCTCATCGCATACTTCCTCCATTGAGAAGGGCTCGTGCGTCAAGACTTTCTTCACAGTCTAATTCTTTCTCTGTCCCACTCTCCTACCAATGACTTTTTGGCAAGAGCCCAGAAAGATTTATCAGTTGGAGAATTTAGGAGCTCAGCACACCTTCGTTTAGTGAAAGTCCGCTTTGTACGTTGAAGAATATCCCTGTAGCGATTCCGAGCTGAAGGAAAATTAGCGAGGGTGAAATTAGAATGAAATTTTTTCCACTCTCGATACGCGATGTCTTTAGCCTGAATGCACGAGAGCAGGCACGGTCGAACCATAGATTTTGAGGAGAGAAAGATTTAGATGAAGAAGAAATAAACCTGCTCATCCCATCAACGATCATAGCCCCTATCTTTTCGGCAGAAACCAGAGTGTTTCAGAGACAAAGCAGTCCCTCCAGGGATGGTTAGCGTATAAGCAACGCAAAGCCTCCCAGTCAGCCCGATCAAAGTCCGAGAAGATACGCTTAGGTCAGGGTCAAGCAGTTGGAGAGAAAGCATGAAAATTAATAGAAATTAAAATGTGGTCAGAGTTACCAATATGTGTGAAGACAGCTCAGTAGTAGGGGATCTAAACTGTCAATAAAAAGCGCATGCGTTTTTAAAAACGCACCGAGGGGAAAAAGGGTAAGCGGTCAGTTGACCGCTTACAATCATCTAATGAACACACACACACACACACACACACACACACACACACACACACACACACACATAGGATGTTTCCATTGTAACTGTTTTTAGGTTTTTTCACTTGATAAGGAAATTTCACTAAACATTTTATATTTATCCCAGTTTGTTTGCTTTATTATTATTATTATTATTATTATTATTATTATTATTATTATTATTATTATTATTATTATTATTATTATTATTATTATTATTATTATTATTATATTATTATTATTATTATTATTATTATTATTATTATTATTATTATTATTATTATTATTATTATTATTATTATTATTATTATTATATTATTATTATTATTATTATTATTATTATTATTATTATTATTATTATTATTATTATTATTATTATTATTATTATTATTATTATTATTATTATTACTATTATTACTATTATTTTATATAACAGAGTTAAGCATATACAAATACCTACACACACACAAATCATTATTATTATTATGTTGTACGTAATAGTAGCAGTAGTAGAATCTCAAAATCTAAAACCTCTAGACACCTTATCAACATGAGGTAGGCTATAGAAGCTTGTAAAGGCAGACACTTATGCATGTATGCTCTCAAACACCCAAACACATCCATACAGACAAGCAAACTCGAAATAAGCACAAGATAGATTATTTTCTCTAATATATTCACTTTATCCGCATCTTTCTCTCTCAAGCACAAAAAACATAAACTTTCAACGATATACTCAGTTACCTGACAGTGAGTCTGTCTCTTTACTCGTCAATCGCTAATTAACAAGAATCAGACTTTAATTTCGTTTAACTTTTAAAGTAAATAGGACATTTTTAAGAAAAAAAAGTTTCCTCCTAAACATTTTAAACAAGTGTGAAAAATTATTGGGTTGTAGGTGTATTAGGTTATGGTCTGGATAAATAAATGAAGAAATGTATATCGAGGTAAGTTACATATGGCAAATAGTTAGGTTAGCTGTCTTTGATATGGAAGAGTATAAATGGTATTTAAGCTATTATCTATTCATATTCCTGTATTGAATGAAAGGTTAGAAGAGAATTAACTGTTGGGAGGTAGTCACCCATATGATGGAAATAGAGATAGGTTAATTTAGGTTAGCTTGAAAATGATGTGTAGACATTGGAGCAATATTTTCGTTAAGTCGTCATGAAGATAACAATCTATATATTGCCCGAATGAGTGAACCTTCTTGGAATAATGTTTGTTCCTGAAGACTTGGATGCTAAGTTGAGAAGAGTAGAAGAAACAGAGAGGAGAGAGAGAGAGAGTATCTACTAACCTTGTTATATAAGAGTATGAAAAATGTGAACAGCAATAGATGATTATGGTATTCCTGAGAATTATGTACCAATCGTGAATATATAGTTTAAAGTCACATTCATAACATCTGCAAAAATGAATGAATAGTATAATGTTTATGCTGCAGCTTACTTTACTAAAGAAATATGAAAATCCGAGGACCTACTGTACAACGGTTAAGTTCTGCTACGCCAGCAAAGTTGCCTTTGTAATGTAAACAATAATGATTTTGATTTGTTAGATCAGTTGAGGTCAAATTTGTTAGGTTGTTAGGTTGTTGTGGTTAGGAATGGTAAGATTAAAATATATTAGCTTAAAAATATAAAATGTACGTTTCTTGAAACATGAGATAGAGAGTGAATTCTTAATTTTGTATATTACTTATAAAACACGCTTCGTATGTTTTGTGAAACATGTCGAAGCAATGTTAACTTTGTATTTACCTGCACTCTCATAATGAAACAAATAAATTACTATCGAAATTATTGGTATATTAGAATAATTATATAATTTCTGCGTAATGTATGCTCATGTTTAATGCACCCAACTGTCTATATTGGTGTATTTCCCGTAATTACTGTGTAAGTGCCCGATAATCGATTAAGTTAAAAATGCTAAAAATAGCTAATGATAGTAAAAAAATACAGATCGTGACAGAACAGTACATGAAAATAAGTATTTTTAATGTTTAATATGAAATATTTACCTCGTATTTGAAATATGTTAACTTGAAAATGTAGGAATAGCTAATGTTAGTAAAAAATACCGATCGTAACAGAGCAATACATAAAAATAAATGTTTTTTCATGTTTAATATTAAATATTTGTCTTGTATTTGAAATATGTTAACTTGAAAATGCGGGAATAAGGATGGTTGATTATGCTTAGATTCATGGTTAGAATGCTGCTTATGATAAAAAACTATAGAAACATTAGGGTATAAATATGACAGTCAATATGTGTGTTTTTGTATTTTTAATATATTAATAAGGACATTACTGTTTCATAAAAGGTATGTTGAAAGCTAAAAATATATGGTAAAATATCGTTTATTAAATAAATAAGTTTAAGTAAATTCTGAAAGTTATAGCTATAGATGTAATTAATATGAAAATCTTTGATAAGTGTTAAAAGACTAAATATATGAATGTCACTTATCGGTATAGAAAATAACCCTATGAATAGTTTAGAAAGCATGAAAATGTGTATGGGCATCTATGATTTCGTTAATTGCTTGTGTTCTTTGAAGATACTTTACGTTAGTATGTGTGTATGTAGCATGTTATATCAGATGTTTGATGAAAAAAGAAGTAAAATTAAATATTTTTAGAGAAAAATGTTAACAAAGTTTTTATAATCTAGTTATAATGAATGTTGTTGCCATTCGAAAGTATATGAATAAGATATTAGTCTGCATAACCCCGATGTTGATAATGCTGCATATATGTTAACTAGCATTGCGAAATTTGGTGGGTAAAAATACCAGAGCGTTAGGCGTTAGTTAATTAGGGCTAAAAAAAGGTCCGCCAACTGGAAACCCTTAATTAAGGTAAACATCTAGCGGCCAATAATGATTAATGATCCTAACACAAAAGAAATGACAGGTAATGCAAAGAAGTGACAGGTTACACAAAATAAATGGTTAATAGATAAAAATACCTGAGGTTACGTTTAAATAGGACTAAAAAAGGTCGGACACCTGGATGCCCATAAGGCAAACATCTGGTGGTTAGGCTTAAATGTTTAAGCTTTAAGTTTAATTAGCAGTCTTTGGTATGGAATAGTGTACATGGTGTTTAAGTGATGGATATAGATTGAGAGTTAAGATGACCTTATAGAGGTAGGTTAATTTTGGTTAGCTTGAAATGAAATGCAGACACTGAAACAATATTTTCATAAAGTTAACATGGAATATATTGCTAAGATGAGTGAACCTTCTTGAAATAATGTTTGTTCTTGAAGATTTGGACGCTAAGTTGAGAAGAGTAGAAGAGACAGAGTGAGTACCTACTAGCACTGTTATATTAGAGTATGAAAGATATCAAGAGAGAGAAGTGATTATGGCAGTCCTGGTTAACTAGAATTGAGAAATTTGGGTATTTCTATGGTTGATGATGTCAGAAACTTTAGTATGAGTGTTTGTGCTGATGATATGGGCAACTTAAGAAAGTGTAAATTAGTTTATAAAGACCCATAATAAAATAGATGAAGTGTGGAAATACAAAGGTTTTACGAGCTAGTTATATTGGATGGTGGTACCACTCGAAAGTATATTAATAAGTTCTTAGTCTGCATGGCCTCGATATTGATAATGTAGCATACATATTAGCTAGATGTGAAAATTAGTTATTCTTATGTTAACTAGATTTGGAAAATTTGAGTATTTATGTTTTATGCTGTTAGAAATCTTAGTATGTGTGTTTGAATTGCCCAGTAAAAGTATGCTCAATAAATGAAATATATATATATATATATATATATATATATATATATATATATATATATATATATATATATATATATATATATATATATATATATATATATATATATATATATATATATATATATATATATATATATATATAAGGAAGAGTTACGGCAAGTGCTGTTGAGGACTAGGTTTTTATCATGAGGGATCTGTAAAATATGCCAAAAAAACATTTTAAAGGGTATTTAGCATATGAAGAAATATGGAGTTTAATTTCTTTTGGTACTAAGTATGTCAGCTCTTGATAAGGATTGAGTGTAATGGGATCTAATATATATAAATATATATAAGTCCTTATGGATGAAAATTAATAATAATAATAATAATAATAATAATAATAATAATAATAATAATAATAATAATAATAATAATAATATAATAATACTATATACTTCTCCTAGAATAGGCATGGTGCTAGGGCTACGAAACTTTGACCAGGCTTGTGTATGTTCCATTCACCAATATGTATTCATGCTTGTTTGTCTTTTTATTTATTTAGTTGAGCGTAACTTTTGCCAGTATATATTTAAATATCTTCATAGGCAGCTAAGATCCCTGATACTGCAAAGTATATGAATATGAGGATGTATGTTTTTGCTTGTTTGAGCTTGACTGAGAGGTATGAATAAATGAGGGAGGTTATGGCGAGTGCTGCTTAGGACTCGGTCTTTATCATGAGAGATCTGCAAAATATACTGGGAAAAACTGGATAAAGGGAATTTAGCATATGCAGAATATGGAGTTTACTATCTTTCGGTATTAAATATGTTAGCTCTTGATATGAATCCGTTGTAATAACCCTAAATATATAAGTTCATATGGGTGAAAATTGCCAATAATAATAATAATAATAATAATAATAATAATAATAATAATAATAATAATAATTTCTTAAGCATAGGCAAGATGTTAGGGCTATGAAGTTTCAACCATGATTGATGGAAATATCTACCTGATCTATGAAAAGGGGTGGGGCTTAACCTCTTTTTGTGATAATGCCTTATGCTGATACGCTGAATATCATTAGTTTGAGATCTGATGGCGTGAAGCTCGGATGGACTTGGTTGATCTAAGTGGAATATTGTCGTAAGTAAAAATGTTATAATATTATATTGTGAAATTAAATATATTACAAGTTTATGTGCTTACATTTGTGTTTTAAAGAAATTCGGCGTTACATTATGTTCATATCACTTACTAAGTATATAAAATACATAGTTTTATATGAAAGAATTGTTTTTGAAATGTTAATTTATAATTTCCATTTAATATTTAATGAAATTTGTTTAAAATGTTTAGGAGGAAACTTTTTTTTGTTATTAAAATGTCCTATTTACTCTAAAAGTTAAACAAAATTAAAGTCTGATTCTTGTTAATTAGCATTTGACGAGTAAAGAGACAGACCCACTGTCAAGTAATTGAGTATATCGGTGAATGCTTGTTCTTGTATGTACTTGAGAGAGAAAGATGCGGATAAAGTGAATGTATTAGTGATTATATATCTATCATGTACTTATTTCGAGTTTGAGTGTCTGCATGGATGTGTGTACATGTAGGTGTTTGGTTGTTTGAGAGCATGCATGTATAAGTGTCTGCCTTTACAAGCTTCTATAGCCTACCTCATGTAGATAACGTGTCCTGACGTCTTAGGGTATCAGTTACTACTACTGCTACTATTAGTCCAAAATAATAATAATAATGATTTGTGGTGTGTGTCTGTGTAGGTATTTGTATATGTTTAACAATCAGTTATATATAATAATAATAATAATAATAATAATAATAATAATAATAATAATAATAATAATAATAATAATAATAATAATAATAATATAATAATAATAATAATAATAATAATAATAATAAAAATAATAATAATAATAATAATAATAATAATAATAATAATAATAATAATAATAATAATAATAATAATAATAATAATAATAATAATAAAGCTAACAAATTGGGATAAATATAAAATAATGTTTAGTGAAATTTGCTTATTTAGTGGAAATACCTAAAAACAGGCACTATGGAAATATTCTATGTGTTTGTTAGATGATTGTACATATGTTTAACAATGTATGCTTATATAATCAAAACGATGTGTGTATGTGTGAACATGGGCGTGTGTGTGTTATTAATAACAATGAAGTGAGCAATGTGTAATGGGCATGGTAGTTGTAGGGTAATGGGAGAAACTACGCCATTATATATATATATATATATATATATATATATATATATATATATATATATATATATATATATATATATATATATATATATATATATATATATATATATATATATATATATATATATATATATATATATATATATAATATATATATATATATATATATATATATATATATATATATATATATATATATATATATATATATATATATATATATATATATATATATATATATATATATATATATATATATATATATATATATATATATATATATATATATATATATATATATATATATATATATATATATATATATATATATATATATATATATATATATATTATATATATATATATATATATATATATATATATATATATATATATATATATATATATATATATATATATTATATATATATATATATATATATATATATATATATATATATATATATATATATATATATATATATATATATATATATATATATATATATATATATATATATATATATATATATATATATATATATATATATATATATATATATATATATATATATATATATATATATATATATATATATATATATATATATATATATATATATATATATATATATATATATATATATATATATATATATATATATATATATATATATATATATATATATATATATATATATATATATATATATATATATATATATATATATATATATATATATATTATATATATATATATATATATATATATATATATATATATATATAATATATATATATATATATATATATATTATATATATATATATATATATATATATATATATATATATATATATATATATATATATATATATATATATATATATATATATATATATATATATATATATATATATATATATATATATATATATATATAGTATATATATATATATATATATATATATATATATGTATATATATATATTATATATATATATATATATATATATATATATATATATATATATATATATATATATATATATATATATATATATATATATATATATATATATATATATATATATATATATATATATATATATATATATATATATATATATATATATATATATATATATATATATATATATATATATATATATATATATATATATATATATATATATATATATATATATATAATATATATATTATATATATATATATAGATTATTTTATTTTTATTATATTATATATATCTTTATTTATATTTTTTTTTTTTTAATTTTTATTTTATTTAATTTATATTTATTTATTATTTATTTTTTTTGTATTTTTATTTTTATTTATTTATTTTTTTAAAAACATTTATTACATTTATTATTTACTTGTTATTTTTTTAATTTTTTTTAAATGTATGTATGTGTGTGTGTGTGTGTGTGTGTGTGTGTGTGTGCCTGTATATCTGCTAGCAAGGTAAGGAGTTATGTCCTTACGCTATTTAGCACCATATACCCATATAATAATATAATAATATGATTCGGCCGTCGTGGAGAGTAAATGTGCCTAAAAGTAGATGGGAAAAGAAAAGCGAGAAGAATCAGAAAGAAGATTAATATATATATTTAAATGCAGGGGTGACCTTGACCATGCACTCCAACTGTGCAGGCGGCCCTCTGCGTGGGTGCGTGGGTGCGTGCGGGCTGACTTCTGTGGGGGTGTGGGCGGGTGGTCCCCAACGGGAGGGAGGATGCCTGTGGGCTGGTGGGCCCCTGTGTGGTGGGAGTGGGGCTACGATATATATATTTTATAGTACTGAACAAAATTTTTAAAAAAACTAATAGGTAAAATTTATTTTAAAGTTAGAATTTTAGAAAATATTTTTGCATTAAAAAAAATAATAAATTAAATAAGTTTCGATAAAATTATATTTCAAAATCTATAGAGAAGCAACAAATCTTTCAAGATAATGGACTTTCGACTTTTAATGTAAAATTAAACCTTAACATTGAGAATTTGAAGTTTGGAAACAGGAGTTTGAAAATCGACGACAGGATCGGATCATGTGAAGAGAACTAAATGCAAGGACGACAGGACTAGCCATCCGGCCTTGTGATTACTCTGTCAACGGCTTGTAACCACTCCAGAACCAGCATTGGAAACCATAGCTCGGAGAAGCACAATCTTTTGAAGACCTCTGGGAGAAAGTGTTTAGAGGTTAGTTTGAAAACGATGCTGGTCCTACTGAAAGAGTAAAAACCCTACCTGAGAGTCTGGATAAGACTCATGAACCGGCATGGAGACGAACGAGCCGAAAAACATGATCTTTTAGAGGGCTCTGGGATAACTTCTAAAAGCAGATGGGGAAAGATGCTGGTTCCACTGACGGGGTGAAAACCCTTCCTGTGAGAGGTTGTAGATTGTAGTTGTAGTAAAAAAAAAAAAAAAAAAAAAAAAAAAAAAAAAAAAAAAAAAAAAAAAAAAAAAAAAAAAATAATAATAATAAAAATAATAAATAATAATAATAATAATAATAATAATAATAATAATAATAATAATAATAATAATAATAATAATAATAATAATAATAATAATAATAATAATAATAATAATAATAATAATAATAATAAAAATAATTAATAATTATTATGGTTATTATTATTATTATTATTATTATTATTATTATTATTATTATTATTATTTTTATTATTATTATTATTATTATTTTTATTATTATTATAGTTAAGAAAGAGCAGCAGTGCGTGAACACCTATACACCATTATGGGTTTGTGCGTGTGTTTGTGGGCATAAGTGTGTGTGTTCTTAATAGCAATGAGGGAGGGAGGAAAATGGACAGGTTAGGGGTAGAGTGATGGTGTACCCTTACGCCATTATACATTTATATATATTTTTATTATTTATTTATTTATTTAATTTTTATTTGTTTGTTTATTTCAGCAACCTATATAAGAATAACTATTACTAACTGCATATCTTTTATTTGAGGGTGAAGGCTGATGAGGGGTGGTGTGAGAGCCTGGTGGGGGCAGGGTGGGATAGGGAAATGGTGGACCACTATTCCATACTACGTGTATATATATATATATATATATATATATATATATATATATATATATATATATATATATATATATATATATATATATATATATATATATATATATATATATATATATATATATATATATATATATATATATATATATATATATATATATATATATATATATATATATATATATATATATATATATATATATATATATATATATATATATATATATATATATATATATACTTATATATATTATTATTATTATTTATTTATTTATTATTATTTATTTATTTATTATTTATTTTTATTAAAAAATATTCTCAAGGTAAGCAATTAAAAGGGCCTCGGAAGTCGAAAAAAGGTCAAGGGTGACCTTGACCATGCACTCCAACTGTGCAGGCGGCCCTCTGCGTGGGTGCGTGCGGGCTGATTTCTGTGGGGGTGACGGCGGGTGGTCCCCAGCTGGAGGGAGGATGCCTGAGGGCTGGTGGGCCCCTGTGTGGTGGGGGTGGGGCTACGTGCAATTATTAACATTATATATATATATATATATATATATATATATATATATATATATATATATATATATATATATATATATATATATATATATATATATATATATATATTATATATATATATATATATATATTTAATAAATTAATGAATTATTAATTAATTGATTAATTTTTAATTTATATATTTACTTTTATTTAATTATATATTTTATTCTCATTTTTTAATTCTCTATTTTTCTTTATTTATTTATTTTTATTAATATACTTATTTATTTTTATTTATTCATTTATTTATTTATTTATCTATTTTTGTTTATTTATTTATTTATTTTTATTCATTTATTTATTTTTATTAAAAAATATTCCCATGGCAAATAATTAAAATGGTTCCTTGCGGTCAAAAAGGTAAAAAGGTCAAAAGTTCCCCTCAAGTAAGCGGTCAACTGACCGCTTACCCTTTTTTCTCCTCGGTGAGTTTATAAAAACGCATGCCTTTTTTACCGACAGTTTAGATCCCCTACTACTCCCAACCAATCAGTGTTGTTTACATTGAAATCCCGTAAATAGAGGAACATCTGTATTTGGATGCTAATATATAACAATTTCGTGAGAAGTAGTTAAGCACTCAAAAAAGGTAGGAAAATCTGTTCTATTGTGTAGCACAAGCATAACATTATTGCAGTGGTAGGATGAAAGATTATAAGCCACAGAACATCGAAGTTCGAAGATTCAATATTTACAAGACATATTACCGGAATGTTAGTGTTTACGTAGACACAAATTCTACCCTTAGAACGGAAATTATGAAATAAGTTATAGTTGGACATATTATAAAAGTTAGAAGAGGAATCCTTAGATATTGGGGTCTCAGTCAAAAGCAAAAGGTTAGGATGAGAGTTAGGGAGGTGGTATTCCACAGATGCTACATTAGAGCGTAAGCCACGGACATTAGTAAAGTGTATAGAGAACCCACTCCTGCGTGCACTCCAAATTCTACTCACACACGATTAAAACAAACAAACAAATAAATAAGCAAACAAACATATAAACAGCCTAACAAGCAAACAAAGAAAAAAAAATATATATATATATATATATATATATATATATATATATATATATATATATATATATATATATATATATATATATATATATATATATATATATATATATATATATATATATATATATATATATATATATATATATATATATATATATATATATATATATATATATATATATATATATATATATATATATATATATATATATATATATATATATATATATATATATATATATATATATATATATATATATATATATATATATATATATATATATATATATATATATATATATATATATATATATATATACTATATATATATATATATATATATATATATATATATATATATATATATATATAATATATATATATATATATATATATATATATATATATATATATATATATATATATATATATATATATATATATATATATATATATATATATATATATATATATATATATATATATATATATATATATATATATATATATATATATATATATATATATATATATATATATATATATATATATATATATATATATATATATATATATATATATATATATATATGCGATGGCACTCGCATCCACATCTGCATCCGCATCTGCACTTGCGAAAATTCTACATTCGCATCAGCACTTTCGAAAATTCTATATCAGCATCCAGATCTGCAAATATGAAATCATGACAACCAATCCATCACTAAATTGTGTGTATATATATATATATATATATATATATATATATATATATATATATATATATATATATATATATATATATATATATATATATATATATATATATATATATATATATATATATATATATATATATATATATATATATATATATATATATATATATATAATTAGAAAAATCAAAGCCAATAAATACTAAGGGTTTCCATATAATGAACGTTACAAACC
The DNA here is from genome assembly GCA_009176605.1 of Armadillidium nasatum. NCBI lineage: Eukaryota > Metazoa > Arthropoda > Malacostraca > Isopoda > Armadillidiidae > Armadillidium > Armadillidium nasatum. The sequence goes on from SEYY01007382.1 coordinate 21,053, forward strand.
TTATCTCGTTCCGTCTTCTGCACAAACTTAATTTTACAAATTTCTATTTTAAAATATAATAGGAAAAATTCATTAATTATAAAAACAATATTTAAAATAATAATTCAAATAAAATTAAAATAAAATAATAATATTGATATTAAAATAACATAAATAAGAACCAAGACTAAAATAAAAATTTGCAACACCAAGGAATAATTAAAAGGTTGAACTATTTTGGGAAAAAGGACTTCATCATTGAGTGAAAAGAACAATAGAAGAAACCTGATTATTTAAGGATTTACAATGAGTTTTCCTATATAAAGACAAGAAAATCCTTCAATCAAGAAGGGAAGACGAATGTTGAAGGAATGAGAAATCAGAAGAAGAATAAAGGTAGGTATTTCCATAGTCTTTTATGGCAGAGTGTTCAGGAGAGCAAAGATTAAGATCAGTTCTAAAGGAAACTCCTCTCTGTTATCAATCCTCACTTTTAATTGCAGATCAGTTTGGCCTAAATACGACACATTACAGCTAGCACACTTAATTAAATAAATAAATTAATGAGTATCTAAGAAGCATTTTTAGAGATTCCTTGTATATGAAGAAAGTATGAATTTAGAGAGAGTTATAATTTTTTATAATGAACTGACATTGGGGAAGTATAGTAAGAATATTTCCATTAAGTTGGGATGCAAGTTTTAGGTATATATATTTGTTTAGGTACTATAGGAAAATGAAAAGTAAGTCTGACAATATCAGTGAAAAACTAATTTAAATAATCTAATAGATGATATGCTTCACCACTCAGCTTGTACTTCCTCCTCCCATAATGGATTATTCCAATATGTAACGGTCTTCAATGTTCAGATTTTAATAGAGGTCTAAACTGCTTCCCTCGCAAGGGAGAGCACTTGGCCTCGTCTTCGTGGCTAAGCAAGCTAGTTATAGGGGAGGAACTCTAAAATCACACTATAGAAATGATTCTGAAAAATACTTTTTCCCACTTGGAACTTTGGGAATAAATTATAAATATATATATATATATATATATATATATATATATATATATATATATATATATATATATATATATATATATATATATATATATATATATATATATATATATATATATATATATATATATATATATATATATATATATATATATATATATATATATATATATATATATATATATATATATATATATATATATATATATATATATATATATATATATATATATATATATATATATATATATATATATATATATATATATATATATATATATATATATATATATATATATATATATATATATATATATATATATATATATATATATATATATATATATATATATATATATATATATATATATATATATATATATATATATATATATATATATATATATATATATATATATATATATATATATATATATATATATATATATA